>JBCNJP010005373.1:0-10068 GCA_039602395.1 Deinandra increscens subsp. villosa
CTATTGAAGCACACAAGCCATGTCGATTGCTGGTAAAATTTGTCCAACTTAAACTTAGGCAGAATCATACTAACATCTGGATATGTTATAGTATTTATTAATTTGCTTTGACCAGTGTACCCCACACTATCAGACATATTCACACATGTTTCACATATTTTTTATGTGATTACACTTGTGATTAATCGCATGGTGTTTTATATTAATGATATCGTCAACTGTGTTCCATGCGAAAAGAAATAAGAACGTTAAATTGTCAACAATTAGGCCGGTCTTGTAGACACGCAGAGAAAGCCCGATGATTGAACGAAACACCAAAGAAAATAAAGCAGAACCTCAAATGAACAACTATCAGGTCGATACTCACGTATACGCAGAGATGGTCCAATCATTTGAGAAAATAAAGAAAATCAAACAAGTTTAAATCTTTGCAAAATTACCACATGTATACACAGTGACTTCTCATTTTTCTTTTTCACATATCATGAAATACGCATCAAGATATTGTTCACTAGATCAAGCATAGCATTTAATGTGTACAAGGTTTATGATCCGTGCTTCGCGCTGGGTTTGTTTGAGTTATTGTTGTTTGGTTACCAAACAGTTTTTAGTAGACGGTTACTTATAACAAAAATATCAATTACTTATAATAAATTATGGTAAAATGTTCTTTTACATTCAAAATGTCCTTAAATAAGGATTTTGCATAAGTCCTAAATTGACCTTGAAATATGACCTTCACATGAAATCAGGTACACTGAAAATGTCTAGACATAATGTTCACATACCAAAAAAAATTACATTTTTAGGTCGTATATATGATTTTAGGCTTAAAATAGAGTGCAATGAATTTAAAAAGACAAAAATCTTAAATTAGACTGAAACGAATTTAAAAAGAAAAAAATTAGTTGCTAGGTTCAAACCCAAAACAACAGGGTTGCAAGGAGGGGTGGTGACCACTGGACTAACAGGATAATTGTTTTTCTAATTCATTCCACATGAAAAAACAAAACAAATTACGTAAAAACCGGCACGTAACAGATTTGAAACTGTGAGCTGAAGAACAGAAAACAAGCACTTCGACCAAGGGACCGAATTCTAAGTTGTTAGCAAATTTAAATAAGATAATATTTAAGAAAGAAATTTGAATGAAAAATTTTATAAAGTAGAATAAAGTCAACGAATGGTGAACAGTAACCGTAACTCGCAAACCAAGACTTTATAAATGTATTTAATTATAATCACATTTGTATACTTTTTGATTTACCGAGTCTACCTAGCACATTAGGCAATGGTCTTATGGTTTTTTTATGTACTCTATTCATGAGTCAGAAACGCTAGCCAATGTACTATCATTTCCCAGTGATCAATTTCTCATTTTTTGATATTTTTCTAATTTTTTTTAAAAATTGCATTGATATCTTCTCCCTCTAAAATGAAAACTTCTATTTTGGATTTTTCATTTTTAAAATACAAAAGACACTATTTTTGGCATTTTCAATTTTCTCCTCCTAAAAAGTAAATCTCCCCCTAAAATTTAAACTAAAAATTTAAAGAAAGAAAATTGAGCAACCAACATGGATACCTTCCAATTTAAGATTTTGAAAATCATTTTGAGATTTTGAATCTTTAAAGTTTAAGTTAAGCACGAACTCCACCATCAGCAACTTCGCAATCGCGGACAACTCGTTTAAAGTACCTGCATACGCTGGACATAAACAATTATCTTTCAAAATGACCTAAGCCTGTGGCTTGAGGTTGTCCAGTATCTTCTGAAAAATCTTCAGTGGCCTTACAACTCTGTTTAGGCCGCCATTGCATATGTGATTTATTAGTTTTTACTGAACTATCATCCATTGATGTATCACCCACACTTTTATCAAATTTAGAAAAATATGGTATTTTAGAACTAAAGTGTGTGGATGTGGACTCGGTAAAAATTATGCCAGATTGATCAATGAATGTGGCAGTTTTACCATCCGATTAACTCTTGTCATTATCAGGACAAGTTCGCTGAATATGACCCCTTTTACGACATTGGTAACATTAACAGTGATCGGTTATGACTATGGAAATAGGATTTCCAAATTCATCCGTCGAACCATCATAGTAAATGATCTTATCAATTGGTTTCTTTGTCCTTCTTGTCCTGGACTCCTGAAAATTATCATAAAAACCATCACATGGTAACCTGCTTGTAGATACCCAGTGTGATGTTGGATTTCGGAAAGTAACATTGGAACAGAATGAAGAACCTCCAGAAGAATTATAACTATCCCTTAGAGAATATGTTGAGGTCTTTTTCATCTATTTTGTACTCCCTATTCCTTCTGTAGTCTTTGAACCAAACTAATTGTTAAATTCAGCAACACACTTTTGCAAACTGATACAGAGTTCAATATCCAAACCCTTACCATCATCAAAATCATTCTTATCAAAATTCTTAGCACCACCCTTATCAAGTTTCTTTGCAACATGCTTCTTCTTCTTCTTTGACTTGTTCTTAGCTTCACTAAACTGAACCGATGTATGTTCATAACCTAAGCCACCACTTTTCTGAGTAGATTTATCTTTCACAGAATTAAATGGCTCATTACCCTATTTTGCAAGTTTAGATATTTCAGTATTGATTACCTTAAGATCATTCTTCTCTAAAAGCAAAGATTCATCAACTTCGATTGTTTAAAACTTTCCACCAGTAACGTTTCTCTCATTGCCATCAAATACCTTTTCTTCATCTAAGAAAGTAGACTTTGAATCAAACATAGTTCTTTTGCTAATATCAAATGGCTATTCATTTTGCTTCTTAGACTTTGACTTCTTCTTTTCAGAAACAGGGTCAACAAATTTAGAATAATCTTGTGTTTCATTACTTGGTAATGCACTAGATGACCTGATGTAGATCTGCATCTTTGCAACTCTTGTCACTATTTTCCAAGTGATACAAATAGTTCAAAAAGGTTGGGGAATTGTTGCAATTCTTCAGTTGTCGTTGCAGATCCAAAACTTCTATCTTAAGTTTAGAAATCTTCATATTAACTTCCAGCAACTCCTTTTGTAAGGCAATAAGTTGTTCAGATAAGACATTATTGTGACGCCCACTCCCAGACTTGGCTCTAGAAGGTGGTCACTCATCGGATTTACTCATGAACGTAAGGTATAACAGAGATAGCAAAAGCAGCGGAAATTAAAAACTTTTATTTATTTATAATGCCAAGTACAAGTAAGATAAAACTACTACAACGGTTAACGATAACTATAACAAATAACGATTAATAAATATGCATCTATCTACATTACTTAAGCCAACATGCCCGTATAGCCTCCTCCTAATAGCTTGCCCATCCACTTTGCTCAAACATGAGCATTTCCCTTGATGCTTGAATCTTTAACCTCACCTAATATACATGCTTTAAAAGGTCAGCTTACGCTGGTGAGTTCTAAGTATTAAAACTTTACCTTAACCTCGAAAGGTTACTTCAAACATTTAGGCCTAACGGCCCCTTCTTTATAAACGTTTAATGGATATAAGACATAACAGAATTATACCAAACATAACATTTAAACCTTCAATATTAAAATTATTTAATACTCTAAAACATTCTTCCTGCTAATAATCATTTTGTATAAAGAAAGTCATACAAAACATTATAAGCAAAACCTCTTTTTGCTAAGCATTGTCTAGTGGGACTAAGCTTAGTCCATTCGGTTGGCCGTCGCCTCCCGACCTCCTGAGTAACCGTCGCTACTCCAGTGGCTTCAATTCCACTGCTTGAATTGTACAATTCCCCTCAACCCTCCTTAAGATAATCTTTGCTTAGATTAAAACCTTCTTTAAAACTTCGTCAAAACCTTTAAAAAGATTTATCTTTATAATAATCATTTATTATAACCTTTCTGAAAACAGTTTCATTCTTCAAAACTTATTTTCCTCCTTTCTAAACTTATTTCAAAAGTTTAACTTCTTTATTACCCATTCATTAATACCTTCCCGAAAAGAGTTTATAACAGGTAATAACACTTTAAGGTATTAAAACATTCCACGTATGTGTATTAACACAAAACACGTAAAAGCATTTAACTCAAATACTTTTCAAGTAAACAGTTGAATATATATTATTGCATGTATATCAGCCCGAAAATATTAAAACATTTAAAAGTGGGCTCATAGAACTCACCTTATTCTCTTAAGCCAATTAATTCAGTCAGAACATCCTTTATGCCTTCCAATTTAACCTAATTGCGTATTGTATGATGTTAACGCAAGGTTTTTTATAATAAACACTTCTTATGTTTATTTTAACACTTTATTTACTTAATAATATATATTATTAAGTTTATTTACTTTTAAGAGTCAAAGTGACCAAAATGCCCCTGGAGGCATATTATCTTCTTTTATTGATAACTATAAAGACGCGCATTCCTATAAGTAGACACTCACTCCGGGATCGCCCAGTGTTGGGATGCCATTGCCCAGATGGGATGGTGACACCCCCGCTATTGCCAGAAACCCCAGTGTACAGGTGTCTACCATTCTGGTCCGCGCGAACCTCTAATATCTGATTAACTCGGTATTTTAAATACTTGATTATATAGCTAATTTAATTTCATATATTCTTATATTATATGAAAACATGTTAGCATACCAAAATTCAAGCCCTTATACCCTTTGGATTATTTTATATTAAATATCCATATTTAGAAACCCTAATTTTATGAATTTCTCGTTTTATTATCAAAACTTATTTTTTAATTCAAACCAACTTAGGGTATTATCAATTATAATATTTTATAATATCCTTTAAAAGATCAAAGCTTAATTCAACATCGTTTAGTCAATTTGGGCAGAGTAACGTTATAAAAACCCTAATTTGGACTCGTTAATAAAACTTTTACCAAACCTTTTCCAATTATGAATTAAACTTAGGGCTTTCTTAAAACACATTAAATTAGGATTACCTACAAAAATTCAGACCCTAATTCCCACCCGATCACCCGATTTTGACAAAACAAGCTCATGAACCCTAATTTTAGCATAGTTTTAGAAATCATACTTAGAAAATGATTTAGCCAAAACTGAAAGAGGTAATTAATTTTAGACCTTACCTAATAGTGCTTGACTGCAGAAACTCAGACTCTAACTCCTCTTATGCAGCTCGTATTCGACTGATGAAGATTCGGTTGTGGTTTAGGGTTTTTATATCAAAGATCTCGAAATTGGCGAGTTGTTATGACCGATTACAGCCTCTATCTATAGTTTTTAATGCGTCCTTAGGTTACTAACACGTCCCAGGGTGATTCACCTTCGAATTTGACGCGTAAGGGGTCAATTAGTCAAGAACGTGGTCACCAAGTCGCTAAAGAATGTTGCTGTCACGAATCTGGCCGCTGTAATGGGTCGCGGTACGCGACACCCATTCTGGAACCCTTCGCGACCCGCGGAGTACTTTGGGGTTTTGGCAGAATTGGTCCCTCTACTTTATTTTTACAATTTAGCCCCCAGACTTCTACCGAGCTATCATTTCATGCTTTAAATTATTATGGGGCATATTTATAAAAATTTTTAAGGCTCGGGACACGCTTGATGATATACGTATACATACGTTTTATATCTTTCAAGCATTTACACTTTTAGTCCTTTAACTTTTATTTTAGGCTTATTACCTTTGTATCTTTTGATGTAGCTATTATTTTAGGTTCTAAAACCTTTTTTAAACATAATTCTAACATTCTCGAGGGTTCAGGTTATGTATAATAATATATATATATATATATATACATATATATACATATTTTTACATAGTTTACACTTTCTACCCCTCTAACTTTGCAATATTCATCATTTTATGCCACGAATCATGTTAGAACATATCCTTACTATATTTTAAGTCTTAAAACACTTACGAGAATTATAGACACGTATAATATCCGTATGGCTTATAATTTTGCTTAAATTACACTTTTGGCCCTTTTACTTTTTCATTAACTATTAACATGCATTTCTATACGTGTTTTCCTATCAATGGTTTATGCTATTCACATAAGCATGTATTCATGATTTAAACACGAATACGAGACGTAATCATTCATGTCTCATCATTTCTAAACCCGTTTATCATACAAACATGTGTTTTATTCATTATTTACCATTTCTAACACGTATTTATAATAAAGCACATAGGTAAACATATTAAGATACGTAATTACCTAGACGGAAATATCGGGGTGTTACAATTATATTCATATTTATGTCATGATCTCAAATCGCATTTTGAGAGGACTTCTTCAGTAACTTTTTCCAGTTTTTGCTGATAACTTGCAACATCTACCTTCAAAATATATATTTTGATCCCCTAGCAAAATAGTTTCATCACTTAATTTTGTGTGATTTTCTTGAAGAAAAATAATTTTCTCAGCAGCCTCGACAACATTTTTCTGAGCTGTAGGTCCGGAAACAACAACTAATCACGATATTTTAATCACAAACGAGTGCGGAATCCTCGTAAGTGATTGATTCAAGAAGAAAGTAGAAGAGAACACAAGAATACGATGATTAAACCAATGAAAACTTGAACTTTGCACACAAGATGAACTTGTCGGGTACAAAACTTGTAATCGTAAACTCCTCTCTCTCGGGTTTACGATCGTGAACACCAGTGCTCCTCTAGAAATCGTAAACTAGCAACCCCTAATGAGGAGGTCAAGTGGGGTTTATATAGGCACCCCAATGGGTTTACTATTGGGCCCCTTGTGGATCATAAACCCAATAGTAAACCCAAACCCAATCATAAACTAGCCTAAATACAATAGCAAACTAGCCTATGATTCTAATGAAACCCTCTAAGCCCAGCCCAACTTATTTAATATTACAAGCCTCATAATCTAGCCTCTACAATCTTCCCCTAGGCTTGTGATATTAAATGTCACACCCCCAAAAATCCCACGCGCGATAACGCGCCGCAGGGAGCGTGACAAACCAGGATCGCCGTCCATTAGTTACACGAAACGACCAGTAATAAATGAAAAGGTTGTATATTTCATTAAAATATAGATACGAGAGTTTTACAAATGCGGAAGCGTAATACACTGAAAGTATTAATGTAAAAGCACCGCCACCCAAGGTGGCGTGGCTTGTTCAAAGACAATTAAAGGGTTTCGAAGTCTCATGCATGCGTACTCGTGATACTCGAACATCTGCAACCTGAGAAATAACATGCTAAAAAGTGTCAACACAAAGGTTGGTGAGTTCACAGGTTTATCCGTTCAAAAACAGTTCCAGTTTAATGTAAATTGACTGTTCATCAACAGTCCCAGTTCAGTGTAAAATAACTGTTCATCGACAGTTCGAGTTCAGTTTAAGATTGATTGTTCAACAACAATCAAGTTGAGTTTAAGATTGACTATTCAACAACAGTCAGTTGAGTTTAAGATTGACTATTCAACAACAGTCAAGTTGTAAGAGCATAATCACTAATATATATCAAATAGCTAGCTAGGCTATATACATGAAACTTCGCACGTTAATGGTCACCGAAGCTAACAGTTGTTTACAGTTGTGCAGTTTGCCTTGTTGTGTTTAGGACGAATATAACACCCGTTCGATATCCAATCGAGTCAGCGCGACTGACCCGGGTGGGGTTTGTCAGACCCAGTAGTACTATAATATATTTCCCGCTATCGTCATTAATACTAACGGTACCATAGGAAAGACTTTGTTGTATCTGTGCTTCAAGTACTTCAAGTGATATATAAAAGTCTAATTATCTCAGTTGTATAGTTCATGCATGTTAATCTCCCCCAACAGGATTTAAAACAGTAAAATGGGGCCGTGAAACTCACCTTCGGGTGCACAGCAAATTCCAGATAAATAACAACAGCGAGTAGAAAATAGCAGGTCTTGTGTACCCAACCAAACACCTAGCGAGCATATATACATAAGTGTGTGTTTAATTGAAAACGACTAATTTTAGACAACCGATGAAACATAGACGATGTCAACTATGACATGACGTAGGTAAGAAGTCCAAAGCGAGTCGAGGATAGCACGTGGCCAAAATCATGACAATTATGAAAGTTGACGAAAAGTATATTATAATAATATATGTCTGTGAAATCGAATAATAAAATATGTATATATATACAAATATATGTACACGAAAAAAATATATAATTATATCAATAATCCAATACTCAAAATATATTTCTACATATTTACATGCTTATATACATATATATATCTAATGTTTATAATGTTCATATCGCAAAATACGACAAAGTGTATTATTCGTATATGTATATTTTTATAAAGTATAAGGATTACCAATACATTAGTAGTTTTATATTTCCCAAATACGTGTATTTATATATTTTTCCAAATGCGTAATCTTTTTATAAAACCTTGTCAAATAACCAATAACCAAATATTATATATAAAAATAATCAGTTTACATAAACCAATGTGATAAAGAGTAAGATTAACATCGTTTATGAAAATCCTACAAGTCCAAAACCATGTCAAGAATGATGGGTAATTGGTTTTGAGTCAAGAACAAGGTCCAAAAACACTCAAATAAATTAAAATAGCTAAGTTGGGGGCCACCGGGTTCGAACCCGTGACCTCTGGCTCTAAACCCAGCGCTCTTACCACCTCGAACCCGCGACCTCAGGATGGGATACGCGCAACCTGACCACTGGGCTAGCGCCTACTTTTGGTTTAAAATCAGATGTTAATGTTTTTATCAAATCCGGTCGCGATGCCTTCTTCATCTTCCTTAAAACTCCGGTGATCGGAGTTTTATTCCGGTCACCGGAAAAACGTGAAACATGAATAAAATGCACAAAACGCTACTACTAACATCAAAGATTGCTTACCTTGAATCAAAGATGAGTTGCGATGTGTTTTAGATGCCGAAAACGAACCCGAAGCTCGAACCCGAACACCGAGCATAGACGGGATTTGAACTTCTGATGACTGTTGATTGTTCGTCTGGGTTTCCCGATTACAATGATGTGATTTCTGGTGGTCGAATTGTGGTGGTTGGCCGGAATTTCTTTGGTTCCGGTAGGGGGTTTTTGCGCCGGTTAGAGAGGAAACGAGAGAGAGAGGGTTGTAGTTTCCTTTGCAGAATGCTTGGGATCCCTTCAATTCATCCGGTGAGTTTCGTGGATCGTTTTGTAACCGACATAATTCAATCGCGTCTTAAAAAGAGTCGGTTACCGAATTTGAAAGAAGTGTTCGTTGGTTTACATTTGTGAATTTAAAATCGAGTTTAAACAATTTATAACTTTGGTCCCTCGCAAGTTTGCTTATTTAAAAGGAGTTTAGGGAATGACGAAACCAGCCCCTCGAAGTTTTAACGACGTTAGTCAACCTTAACAGAAATAACGGTGAATAACTTGACGAAGGATATACGAATATCTATCAACACATGCTTAACGTGTATCGTTTATAAAAAAGAATATAAATCCTAGATAACCACATAAAATTATAAGTAATATCCCATAGTTATTTGTTTTAGGTTCACATTACACCGTAGATTTAACTCACATAAAATCATAAAACGATACGTATAATTTCGTGACACGTTGTCACATAAAATCATAGAATAAATCGTGCGTATATAAATACATATATCACATAGAATCGTAAGTTAACTTGTCAAATGAAATGACGAAATGTTCACATGAAATCACAACATACAATTTTCATAAAAGAATCCCAAAGTCTAGACTTTAAGTGCATGCTCGTGCAGTGATGGTTACACAAAACCCTAATTGCTAAAGTCAACACGGTCAACGCATAAATGTTAACACAACCTTTAATTATTGCAGTTTGAGTAAATGTTCTTAAGACATTAATATCGGTTTAAGTTTATTTACATCAGGAACAGACCTGAAAATACGGATTGTCACATTAAAAGTCTTCGATCTTTGAACTTCTTCTTCTTGACTGGCTGGTATGGATGTTGATGAAGATTCTTTCCGCAGAAATCTTTAATGGGTTTCATGACGGGCACTTGGGACTTCCTCTTGATCAGCATCAGCTTGAACTTCTTGAAATGAACAAGC
>JBCNJP010005375.1:0-11786 GCA_039602395.1 Deinandra increscens subsp. villosa
CATGGGAATCACTAATACAATAAGTTAATTTAAGGTCACTAAAATTGTTTTCAAATGATTTAGGACCCAATCCGATCGAATCACGCAACACCAATTTCGAAATAACCAAAAACTGTGAGTTCACTACTTCCCCTTTTTCTAAATGTTTTTCAAATGTTTTGGGGCTGAAAATGCATTTAATGAAATAAAACGGATATGATAAGTTGGCAACCAATATGTGGGTATGATTAGACATAAGTAAGGCGTAGATGCTCATAAAAAGATGAGCCAGACAAAAAATAGAAAGTGTTAGTGCATGAACCTTGTGTGGTCGTTACTGTTCGAATTGACGAACAGACAGATTTGAGAGTGGACATGAACTGAGGTCCGAAACCCAGCCGAACTCTAGGTTCGGTGTTGGCCGAACCTTGGTGGCCGAACTCCAGGTTCGGAGGGAGTTCGGACAGAGTTCGGAGCTTCCCAGTTCGGACCTTATGAAGAAGTATAAATAGTTTCGTCTTTGTATTTCTTTGTAAGTTTTTGTCCAGTGTCTTTGTATACTCCTTCGGTCATGTAATCATTCGACGCGAATCAATGACAAAACTTTCGTTTCATCCATAGAATCGATCCGTATACGGTTTTTCAGAAAGAAAAGTGGGAAATAAATAATCCGCCGTCTAAATCGTTAACTATGGAATAGGCGAGAGAAGTATTGATAGATCTATCAGGATGACCAACCCTAGCCCATTGATCAGTCGCTCTGGTCGTAACATGGTAGGAAATACTTTCGAATAGTGGTTTACGTATCGATTTAGAGCTTATGTTGCTAATTATACGTCATGTCCCTAGCAAGTTCATGAACCACATGTTGTCTGGTAACTTATATATATTTGTATGTTTATTATTGAATGAGATTTGAATTGGTGGTTTCATAAACCGCATAATTGAAAATTTTTGAGAAAATGGGAATGAATTTAGCGGTTTCTAAAAATATGAACCACGTATAATGAAAATGGGAAATTGGAAAAAGAATTGAAAACGAGGATTGGAAACGAAAACTTATGAACTCACCAACTGTTTGGTTCACAAAATCTTTTCAATGCATTTTCAGTTACGTGATGGCTTAGCTTGTGGTGTGGATCTGGCGTGTCGGAGACAAAGTTGTTGTGTGGTTCAGTTTTTATCTTATGTAATGTTTTAGTAACTATGATGTAAGGGACCATTAAATGGATGGCTATGTCATCCATCGCTTAATGAAATGTTATGTTTGAACTTTTCTTTAATTACTAGTTACTAAAACTCATGGGTTACCAACTTTTGATCACCGCCACATGTTGCTTCCGCTAAGCTAAAAATTTTGGGGTGTGACAGAAGTTGGTATTAGAGCCTATGGTTATAGAGAACTAGAGATTTTAATAAAAATTCTCGACTATAACCTAAAAATGATTTTACAAAGGAAGATGCTGAATTGAAAGAAAAGATTTTAGAAGCATTACCAGAAAAGTGGGAAAATTATGTGATAATGGTTACTCATGATAAAGAATATTCTGGTATGAGTTACAATGATTTGATTCAAAGGATACAAGCACGGGATATGGAGTTGATGGTGAATAAATCACTTCCTGAACAAATCTAAAATCCAGCGGTGTATCATGGTGAAAGTGTGTCTACAATCAATACTTGGAAATCTAATATTCTTAGTTCTGCACCCCCTACAACATTTTATGCAGGTAAATCTGAAATTCCTAGTTATCTTGTTGGTTGTAATGTTTCTGTTCCTAGTTCTTCAACTCAAAATGCATTGTCTGCTCAAACTACCGATGATTATAATGCGTTAATGTCTGCGTTGGTATCTTCATATTTTGGTGTTATTGTTGGTGCTGTGAGTAATGCTGAGTTGACAAATGAAGATTACGATAAAATCGATTATGATCATCTGGAAGAAATGGATTTGAACTGGGAGTATGCTATGTTGGTCCGAAGAACGAAGAAATTTTTCAATAGAACTGACAAGAAAAGACTGAATCAAGATGGGAAGATTGGTTTGGACAAATCTAAGGTGAAATGTTTTAATGTTCGGCATATGGTCACTTTGCAAGAGACTGTCTAAGTTCAACTGAAAACAAGCTGAAGTTTGGTCAACATGCTCATATGGTTTTTCATTCACCAAGTAAAAATTCTAAGATTGAAGAAAAAGTTGTTTCTTATGATGAGAATTAAATGAGGTGTTTTGGTATCCAAATGAATTTGCCTGGAATGCAGATTCTGAAGCAAAAATGAAACATGCTCCATTCACTATTGCTTTGACTGCTCGTCATGATGATGATGATAGCATTCTGACTGATTATGATTCCAATTCGACAATATCAATGATCAAAGAAGTTAAAGTCGAAGAATCAATATGTCTTGAATGTTTAAGGCTGAGTAAGAGGATTGCAAGTTTTGAGGAAATGTCTAAATTGTCAACTGAAGAGATTGTTGTACTCAAGAAAGAATTGGACGATTTTCAAAAGAAATATTATGAATTGGTTCATGTTCACGAGGATGTTTTGACAGAAAAGAGCAAGTTGGCAGAAGAATGTGAAAAAGCCAAAGCTGAAGCGTTAGATGCAGCTCAAGATTTTGAGAATTTGTTTGAAAAGAGTTATCCGTTTCAACAAAAGTATGAAAAGGCTAATGCTCTTGTGATTGAGTCATCGGATACGATTGAGAAACTTCAGAACAAGATTTCTATGCTTCAAGATGAAAATGTTCTTTATCGAGACAAAATGAAGTCTTGACAAAAGATGTTGAAATTTACAAGAACAAAAGAGAAGGTGTTCTTGAAGAATTATTTGCTGAATGTGAGATCCTGAAGTTACAAACTTATGAATATGATGATCTCAATGCAAAATTCATCAAGTCACAAAAGGAGATATTTGATGCTCAACAGAAAATCTCTGAATTGAAGTTGGAAATTTTGGAGTTGCAACGGCAAGTAAAGAATTGCAATTTGTCGCCGACATTGCTGAATTTCTTAGACAAGAAGGATAGGAGCAAGGATAGTTCTAAAAAGGATGATATTCACTTGGTACCCCAACCAGTGGATTTATCTGAGGTTACATCAGCTCCGATTGATCCTAAAGCCGAATTGCATGATTATTCAAAATTTGCCACTTTATCCAAGAAGAAGAAGTCTAAGAAGAAGGAAAAGTCTTTGGGTGAAGCTCATAAGTTTAGCTCAAAGTCTATTTTTCTGGAAAATGAACAAGTGTTTGACAAAAGTGGTGTAAGTACTTCATCCGCTGTAGGTCCGGAAATCTCCCAAACACACGATATAATGATCTAACACGAGTGCGGAATCCTCGTGAGAGATTGATTCAAGAAAATAGTAGATGAAGAGATTGGATCTTAGGGAAAGATCGAATCTTGAATGGAAATCCGTCTACTATGAAGCAACCACGGCTGATCGTAATCACTTGTGAGCAAGAAGAAATCGTAAATTGTAAAATAGGAAGCTTAGTCATAAACATAACCATGAGGTGGTATTTATACCACCTCATGTGATTACAAGGCCAATCATAAACACTAATCTAGCCCAATCATAAACAAGAAATCGGCCCACATGGCCTATTAACTAAACTAGATTAAGCCCAAAACAATTACAAACTAGCCCATTAACAAATGTTCATGCCTTAACTAAATCTAGCCCAACAATCTTCCCCTAGGCATGAATCATTTGACCTTTTTCTTCTACGGTAGCAGGAGATCGAATCGGAATGTATTCAGTGCGTTGTTCGACCACCATTTGTTTGCTACAATCCGCTCTGCAGTCCCATGAAAGATTCCCACCCTCACAACATTCTCCATATCATTTTCATCACCAAGTATAGGCTGTGAGGCGAGCAACTTGATATCTCTTTCTCCGAATCTGAGCAAATCAACCGGATCATAAAAATGAAACTGTCGCATCCCCTTGCAAAGAACCACCACATCATTAGTTGTTGGATCATAATACCAACAGTCCAGGAATAACTCTGGTGCGCTTGGTAGGTGGCCTTCTTGCTTCTAGGTGGCCTTCTTGCTTCTCCCATGGGCTCACCAGTACCAAGTATAGACTAAGGTCCCGTCTTGAATTTCATCCAACATGTTAATAACTCTGGTGCGCTTGGTAGGTGGCCTTCTTGCTTCTCCCATGGGCTCACCGAGCAGGGTAGCCAGTCTCAACCCACCTTACCTGCTTCAGCTCAAAATCAGTGAAATTGTTTTCCAGATGGCTCAACAAGTTGTTTCTGATAAGATCCCCATCGGAGCTGTTCCATCTGTTGATAAATGGAGCTCGAAGCAGACTCCTAATCTCGGGCTCAGTCCAGGAATGAAATTGCCCACGAGTTTTGTAGTATTCCACTGGACTGAAACCTTCACGGATTATGGCAAACAATTTCTTCTCAGCATCGTAGTGCCAGCAGAGGATGTTTTCACGACTCCCCCTCTTGTCTAATGTGCTCTCACCAAGATCAAGGGTGTATTGTGTGGGGGCTGGACCTTGAAAGAATTCACGGAACCAGTTGTCGTGTCCCTCAGAGGCTTTGGAGATGATTCTGCCACTTCGGGCGTAATCGGACATCTCTATGTTTTCATCTCCATCATCCTCAGCTGCTTCACTTGTACCTTGAGCTGAAGAGCTTTGACCCGAGGCACCTGAAGTGTTTCCTTCTACTGCACTTTTAAAGGCATTGAACCTTTTCTTCAGGTCCATCAGAGCATCATTGAGATCCTTCATTCTTGTCTTGTCAGCCTCCTCTCTCTCTTCCATCCTTCTCTTATCTGCTACCTCTTTCTCCCTTAACCTTCTGTTCTCTGCTTGCAGTGCCATAATCTCATTCTGTCTGATCCTGTTTTGAGAAATCAGAAAGTTGATATGAGGATCTGCGCTTATCCTCAGTTCAATTGGTAGCTCAGCAGCTTGAAAAGGCCTAAATCCAGGAATAGTTGTTGGCTGAGTTACCACAGGATCTGCACTCACTCTTACAGGACTTGGAGTAATAAAAGTGTGACCAACCTCCAGAAATTGAGTTTCTTCCCGAACTGGGCTATGCTCGGTCAGAACTGGAGTTTCAGATTGCACAGGAGCAGGTCGATCTTGTACATATTCAGCAGCTGTTTCTACTTGAGCACTGGGACCCTCAGAACTGGGTCCAGCTGGTTATACAACCAATAAACTTGAGCTTGTCTTGGTGAACTTGAACCGTACGCTCCTTGGATCAGATTTCTTTCAAGGAGATGGCTCTCGAGCAGGAACGGGCTCTACTTCCAGAACATCATCAACAGACAAGTTCAGCTCTGGAGGTGTAGTGTCACTCCCAGATGAGCCAATCATATCATCCCTAGACCTTTTATGGGTTAGGGGCTCCAAGTCTCCATAAATATCATCTTCTGAGATGTCCTGACCAGCAAGAATGTCATCTATTACATTTTCCTCATCGGAGGGAATAACATCATCCTCTTGTACATTGACAGCCAGAGTTGCTGTTACATCTTGATCTTCAGCAATGGATGCATTAACATTAGGAACATCCGCCTCTGACTCAGAGTCATCCATCACTTGTTCCCTTGCAACCTCTGGGAACGCACCCCTTTTAGTCCACTCCAGTCTACCTTCAAAAGATTTTTTTACCTGGTCTATCCTGGGTTTGCAGGCCAAAAACCCCAATATCCATCACTTTCACATCAAGTTTCTCTATCCTCTCCTCAATCATTGGATACTTCTTCATCACCACCATTTGGACAAACCTTGGTGTCATTAAAAATTGTTCTCTGGCACTTAGTTCTGCATTTCCTATCCAATCAATCAGCATCATCTTTGAAAAGTTGAAGTTCCAATCTAAGGCTAAAGCAACAAAGGCAGTTCCATGAAGTTGATTTAATTGATCGAAGCTTGTTCTTTTCCCAAGGAAAGATTTCTGCATATAGTGCGCCAGACACCTCCAGTAGTGCGGCAGAAGCTTCTTGAAGATGGGCGGAAATTTTCCTTCATACCCCATTGATTGAGCCCCTGTCAGAACAACCTCCTTCGGATACTTGATAGGATGTGAAGCATCATCAGTAATGTTCAGCCCTTGCCTTATATCTTCTTCCTCAATAACAATTTGTCTGTTATTGACCGTTGCGGTAATCCTTGTCTTGTCAGAATTTGCCCTGGCAGTTCCCCAAAATTCTCTGACCAGCATCTCATCAATAAGTACATTCGTCCTCAGGGCGTTGTTGATTTTGCAAGTGTTCATCCCAGCCACCAGAGAGTAGAATAACTCCATATGTTTTTCTGGTGGGTCTTCCAGATACGCTGGGATGCAATGATCCTGTTCAAACTTTATCACTTCATCTAGCATTTCTTCTGCCATCTGAGACAAACGAGACAAATGCATCAGACATGTTCATTAAGGAGCAATTATGATTATTAACCCTTGATGTTGTTCAATTGAAAATTACAGTTTACTTTTGAACATCACACATTTTCAATTTGAACATAGGAAAATAATTGAATTAAACACACGCTCACAAACACCATTAAATTTATCTCAGAAACGATCAATTTTAATGAGATTTTCAAAAATAAAATAAAATAGTTAAGTGTTTTAGATTTTAATTCTTGATTACGTGAGTTCACGATTCAAATTATGGGTTCACGATCAACTTAAAAATGGCCCAATCGTAATCAGGAAGCCCCAATCGTAAACGATTAAAAATAGTCCAGGCCCGATCGTAAACACCCACAACAATTTTTGTCGTTTTCTCCTGGTCGTAAACGATTCGTTCGTAAACGACGGAGTCGTAAACGTGA
This sequence comes from Deinandra increscens subsp. villosa, assembly GCA_039602395.1. Lineage (NCBI taxonomy): Eukaryota > Viridiplantae > Streptophyta > Magnoliopsida > Asterales > Asteraceae > Deinandra > Deinandra increscens. Next base: position 6,800 of record JBCNJP010005375.1, read on the forward strand.
ATCGTAAACACCCACGACTTCGTCTTTTTCAACGAGGCAGTCGTAAACACCCTTTCCGCCATGAACGACAACCTGCAAAAGCTCGTAAACGCCATCAAACACTATAAAAACTCAAGATAATCATAGATAACTACCTTTAAGCACTTCTAATCACAAAACCGACAACAATGAGCATGTAAACAACTCGAAAACAGCAGAGACTGAAAACAGTCGTGATTTTAGGGCTCACAAACACAACCTCGTGAAATAACAGTCAAAACACTCGATTGATAGAGGGGTTGCGGTCGGAAATGAATGACGATCACGGTGGTGAAGACGGATTGTTATTTGGTGGTCGGAGGCGGGCTGGGTGACAGTTTCCGGCGAAGGGGATGGCGGAGGTTAGGGTTTGAAGGGAGGAGTCGTAATCGGAGGAGAGAGAGGGAGATCGTAAATAGGCAAATCGTAAAGACAAAAAAAAAGGTTTTATATAAAAAATATTTACACAATGCCCCCCTCCCTAAAACCGTAAACATTAAAATTTTTCAAATAACCCCCTCAACCTTTTAAATTCAAACAAGTTTACCCCAAACTTGATAATTCTCAAAAACATTTGAAATTTTTGACACTTTGAGAATTTTACAAAACTTCCCCTCAGAATCATACCCGAGTATCCGATCATGATCATTAAAAAAATTTAAAAGTTAAAACAGATAAAATCAAAACCAAAATTAAATATTTACAACTTACCTCAGAAATTTAAATATTTACATACCTGGTGCTGGTAATTTTCACAGATAATTTCAGACAAGTCTTTGACTGAGGAACCCTTTTCAGCTTCCGTTACTTGACACTCTAGACAATTGTCAGGTGGTTTGAACACAGAAACTCACATCCAGTTAAGTGCTTAAATATAGTACAAATTTACCGATATGTTTAACCGTCCCCACACCCAATTTTCCATAGCAAAACCTACCCAACCTCAGAGTTTATTGAGGATTCACAAACCCCCAACTTGAGGAACCATGCAACACTGCTTTGACTACCACTTATTTCTATTTTTCATACATTATCAGTTGATGATCAGGTCGGCCGCATAAGCACGCAGAGAAGACCAACTGAATAATTTTATTTTCTTTTCTTTTTCTTTTTCAGAATTTTCAATTTTTGAATTCTTTTTCTTTTTCTTTTTCCTTTTTGCTGTGGTGTTGTCTTATACAGTATAAGCATGGCGTGTGAGAGAGTGAATACTAGGTAAATACCACTCTCAACCCGTTTTTGTCGGGACTCAGTTTTTTAAACCATGTAGACTAGGATGGGAAACTAAACATTTATAGAGTTTAAGATTACTGCACTTACATAGATGATCATTGTTTTGGTTGAGCTTACCGACATATCATCTTCGAGCAGTCTTTCACATCAGCCTTACACGTGTCAGTCTCCGACCGTCATTGAACAATTTTTTGCACGTCCTATCAAAAGACATCATAAAAACTTTTCAGATTAACCAGCACCATTTCTTCCCCTGTTTTTGTGAGGCTTTTGAAACAAGACTCAATTTTTCAGTCATTTTCCAATTTTTTTTTTTTTAAATACAGATTAAATACCAAAAACTTTGTACAAAAACATAGATGATCAGATCATTCCTCGAAGGCAATCATCTTCAGGCCTTCAACACAGGATTCAAAATTAGGACGAGGAAGGGGTTTTGTAAAAATGTCCGAAACATTCTGATCGGAGCTTACCTTTTGAAGCTGAATTAGCTCACGATCAAAGCAATCACGAATAAAATGTACCTTGATATCAATATGCTTGGTTTTGGAATGTTGGACGGGGTTTTTCACAATCTCAAGAGCAGCAGCGTTATCACAAAATATGGGAGTGTTAACGAATTCCATACCGTAATCTGTGAGCTGGTTTTGAATCCATACTACCTGTGACGTACCGGCAGATGCGGCCACGTACTCAGCTTCGGCAGTTGATTTTGATACGGTATGCTGCTTCTTGCTCTGCCACGAGATGAGCCTATCTCCCAGATACTGACATCCTCCAGTAGTAGATTTCCTGTCAAGATCACTACCTCCATAATCACTGTCAGTAAAAGCATATAATTGAAAATCAGTGTTCTTCGGGTACCAAAGACCAAGCCTAGGCCTGCCCTTCAGATACCTGAAGATACGTTTAACAGCAGAAAGATGAGAAAGTTTAGGATTAGCCTGATAGCGTGCACACACACAAACTGCATGCATGATGTCTGGCCTGCTTGCTGTCAAATACATTAGTGATCCAATCATCGATCGATAATGGAATTCACTCACTGACTCCCCATTGAGATCTGCTGACAAGAGAGGCCTGGATGCCATGGGAGTGGCAATGGGCTTGCAGTCCTCCATTTTGAACTTCTCCAGAATCTCATTCACATACTTTGCCTGATGAATAAGAATTCCAGTGTCATCCTGTTTGACTTGAAGCGCAAGAAAGAAACCCATCTCGCCTTGGTCACTCATCTCAAACTTCTTCTTCATAATCTCCTCAAACTCGGTGCACAATTCTTCGTTTGTCGAACCGTAGATAATGTCATCTACATACACCTGCACCATGATTATGTCTTCCTCCACCCTCTTCCTAAACAATGTTTGATCAACAACTCCTCTTGTATAGCCATTCTCCACCAGATGATTGGACAACGTTTCATACCAGGTTCTAGGAGCTTGATGCAAACCGTACAAGGCCTTATCCAGCAGATAAACATGATCTGGATTTTCTTCATCTATGAACCCTGGTGGCTGAGTTACATAAACTTCCTCGTTCATCTCTGCATACAGGAAGGCAGTCTTCACATCCATCTGATGTACGGTAAAATTGAGATACGAAGCCACAGCCAGAAAGATCCGAATTGCTTCCAATCTTGCCACTGGAGCATAAACCTCATCATAGTCGATACCGTGGACTTGCCTGTGCCCTTGTACTATTAACCTTGCTTTGTTTCTGACAATGATCCCCGAGTCATCCTTTTTGTTCTTGTATAACCATCTCGTGGGGATCACCTTCTTGTCCTCCGGCCGCTTCACAAGTCGCCACACTCCCAGCTTTGAGAACTGATTAAGTTCATTGTGCCTTATGGTGTCTTGTAGGATTGCATGTATCTATACCCTTTTTGCGAACAAAATGAATCACCCGATCTTAGCTAAAGTTCAAGGATACATACCCATCCTCCAGATACATCAGCATTCGAGCGTTATGCAACACCTCATGCCTTTACCATGTCATTTGACACAACACTTTCTGTTGTCTTTAGTTCACCCAAGTTACCGGTGAATGCAAATAATGTAGGTGATAACGAAATTCAAAATGAAACCCCGACCATAGTATCGGATTTTATACCTGAAGTATTACTCTGACGTATGGTCACTTCGTCGCATTAAATATTTCGAGTTCGGACTCTCGTGTCATCTTGATACATGACATGGTAAACCTAACCACGCGACACGAATCGACTCACTCATGGAAACGTTTAATATAGAAAATCATCCTCTATACGATCATGCGAAATGTTCTTTCGATGCTTTGAATCATAGATCGTCCATCACTCCCCTTGGAACGGAGAACTTAGATTCTCTCATAACGATACGGTCAGGGGCGAACCTTGTAACTGTTAACACTAAATCAAATTTCGGGACGAAATTTCCTTTCAAGTTGGGGATGATGTGACAACCAAAAATTTTCTTGTTTCCATCCTCCTTCATCCCATCCAACTGGTCAGCGCACCTCGAGCACTAGGCAATTTTCGGGACGAAAATTCTTTCAACTTGGGGATGCTGTGACAACTGCCAATTTCCCAAGTTAACACCGTTAACTATTTCCGTTAGTCTCGTTAACAACCCAGTTATACTTTTCATGTCATGTTAGGATCACGTGCGTTCACGTAACCGAGCCTATCCCGACTCATTATTTGATTTGTTGCAATATGCGAAATAAATAATCACACATAAATAAATTTTTATAATTTATTACGTGTAACGAGATGTCATTTGAACGTTTATAAAATATATATATTTATTTACTAATTAATTTTAGTAATTTGTTTCTTGGTTTTATGTGTTTCTTGAAAAATTGCATTTCGTAAGAAACCGGGTTTCGTACACGATTTAAGTTTATGTGCGTACACATTAACAAAACTGTTCCCGACTAAATATTTCATGTTAAATAAAATATTTAGAAACATTTCTAGAAATTTTATTTTACAAGTTTGGGGGTTAAAACCCATTTATTTGAGTTTTGGGCATTATATGTTTAAAATGGAACTAGAGGGGCCAAATGTGTAATTTTACAAACTCAAAAATCTTCCCAAGTACCCCCACCCCATCCCACATTCACGCATTCTCTTCTTCCTCTTCCTTTCTTACGGTTCTTCACCTACACACACCAACTCTTCAAATTTTTGGATTTCACCTTAAATCAAGAAAGATTAAGGCTTCCCTAGCCTATACAAGCTTCAAGAAGTGTAGGGAAAGCTTCGGTTTCATCTCATCCTCCTCAAATCCGAAAATCTTGCCCAAAATTGTAAGCCCTAAAATCTCCTAACATGAAATTTCTTGATTACATGTGTTAATCTTGTGTTTGGGTGTAAATTGATGTGTATACATGCTCTTGAATCATATTTTATGATGGGTTAAGTTAATTTAAGATTTGGGACAGATTTAGTAGTGTATTAAGGCTGGAAATTTGAAGCAAAAAAATCTGCAATGGGGTGTTCTTGCAAGATACTTGATGTGTTGATCATGAACTCTAGGTGTATGAGCTTATGTGCAAGTCTTATGTTTGATTTTGTTATCACCATCATGTGTATGTAATGTGGGCTGGAAATAATAAGTGGAGTATTGTTTATGGTATTACAAACCATTACTAAAAGTTTGAAGATCAAAATGCTAACCAAACTTTGAAGCTCAACTTTTATAAAATCCCATTTTTGGACAGATTCTGTCCAAAATTGGGGTCATCTTCCACT
>JBCNJP010005376.1:0-20562 GCA_039602395.1 Deinandra increscens subsp. villosa
TGTCTTTCTTATTTCAGGCTGATTTAAGATGGCATCAGGTACCAATGTTACTGACACTGAAAGCATTGCTCCAAACCGACCACCTAGGCTGATCAACGGAGACAACTTTGAAGACTGGAAACGATGTCTGAAATCGTTCTTTCTGTACACCGATTACAATCAATGGTTGTCGATCGTCGACGGACCTCATGTTCCAACCATCACTACTGGTGAAGTAACCCAGATCAACACCAAGCCGTCTTCCTTTTCTGAGAAGGATTTGAAACTTATTGATCGAGATCAAAGGCTCTTGGTGCTCTTTCTCTATGCTTGTCGCAAGAAATCTACAATCGTTTCGCTGAGCACTCTGATGCAAAAAGTTTGTTTGATGCTCTTTGTGAATTTTATGAAGGAAATGAAGACCTTGTGAAGGACAAAGAAGCCCAAGCAACTAAAGAATTCAATTCATTCACAAGCATGAAGAATGAAAAGTTAATTGATTTGACAAACCGCTTCCTGACTGTGTCAAGCAATCTGAAGAAATATGATTCGAAACTCACTAACTCTGAACAAATCAAGAAGATGCTGGATGCTCTTCCACCCGAGTGGAGCATTCAGGTTCGTATGCTAAAACAAGAAAGAGGTTTCTCCGATTACAAGCTTATGGATGTAATTAACAAGCTTAAGTGTTTTAAGTTGGATGTTCAAAGGAGAGAGTACAATCAACATGGGTCCTACTAAAGTTTATTCTCCGAATTCGGCTCTCATCTCAGCTGTTACACCCAAAGGAGCCTCATCTCAAATTCAATCTGCATATCTTGGATCTGGTTCATCCTTAACTGCTTCCGCCGCTACTCAGCAAACATCCCAGATTTCACCTGAATACATGGGATTGTTCTTATTGTTTACCAACAGTTATCAAGCTTTCGCTGCTGGAGAACTTCAAGGTTCGACTCTGACTGCAGAGGATATGTACCAAGTTGATCCAGATGATTTGGAAGAAACTGACCTAAAATGGCAAATGGCCATGTTGACTGTTCGTGCTAGAAAGTTCTTCGAACGTACTGGGAGAAACACTTTCAAGAATCAAAATGGGAGAGTTGGATTCGATAAGGCCAAGCTAAGATGCTACAACTGTAAGCAACTTGGCCATTTCAAAAGAGAATGCCCAAGTCCAATTGTCACTGAACCGACCTCTGAGCCTGCAACTCGAGTCATTCCTATCACTGACAAAGCTGAAGCCAAGCCTACTGTAAGACCTATATTAGGTTGGTGGCAACTCAAACATTACACCTTAGGAGTTGGTTTCATCCTTCACTTGGGTTTTGCTAATAACACTAAGTGATTTCATAATAACAACCCTTAGCGATCCCATAATGATTCCTAGAGTTTTGGGATTGTTCTTAGTGATTTCCAGATAGTCTTGGTGATTTGGACACTGGTCTTGGAGATCTGGTTTTGTTCTTGGAGATCTCGTTTGTTCTTGGAGATCTCGATGATAAGCCTTGGAGATCTCGTTTGTTCTTGGAGATCTCGCTGCTAAGCCTTGGAGACCTCACCAACCTTGGCGACCATACCAAGACTTGGTGATCTGGGCTTTGTTCTTGGCGACCTCAACAAGGCTTGGCGACCTCACCAAGGCTTGGCGACCTCACCAAGAGTTCTTGGCGACTTGGGCAAGCCTCCTTGGCGACCTCGCCAACCCTTGGCGACCTCACCAAGGTTGGCGACCTCACCAAGCCTTGGCGAGGTCACCAACCAGTCTTGGCGACTTCAGGCTCATTCTTGGCGATCTCGGCTGTCTGATGTCATAAAATGCACTAACTTCAATAACATTCTCTTGTTTTTAGCACATTCACGACCTGTGCTCTCTCTAGTATAAATAGCCACTCTAGAATAACCCTTGTAGGTCAGAAAATTCTCCTGAACACACGATATACTAATCTAACACGAGTGCGGAATCCTCGTGAGAGATCGATTCAAGAAGAATAGTAGAAGAAGAGATTAGATCTTTGAGAAAGATCAAATCATGAATGAAAACAAGCTACTATCCGAAGCAATGAGGCTGATCGTAAACTCCAAAGGATGAAGAAATCGTGAACACCAAAATACAATGCCTACCTTGATCATAAACATGAGGTGGTATTTATACCACCTCTTACATGCACATGGGCCAATCATAAACACTAACAAGCCCAATAGTAAACCCAAACAAACTAGCCTACTAAACTAAGTGAAACCCACTAAGCCCAGCCCAACTTATTTAATATTACAAGCCTCATAATCTAGCCTCTACAATCTTTCCCTAGGCTTGTGATATTAAATGTCTTCGATCTTTGAAATTCTTCTTCTTGACTGGCTGGCAAAGATGTTGATGAAGATTCTTTCCGCATAAATCTTCAATGGGTTTCATGACGGGCACTTGGGACTTCCTCTTGATCAGCATCAACTCGAAGCAATGAAATGGAGGACTCTCATTGACTTGCTTCTTGAAAGAACTGGTTCTTGTTGAATCTTCGGTAACTGTCTTGAATCTCCAAAACAATTAGAGGTTAAATTTTGAAAAACCTCTAACTGTGAAGAACTTGATTGTTGAACTTCAAACTTCATGAACTCTGACTGCTCTCTGTATCATTTTCTTTTTCAAAGAATGACTTGAAATCTTCAGCTTCCCCTAAACTTGTGAGCATTTTCTTTGAAAAACTTTTGAAGCTTTTTGATACTTGTAAAGACACCAACAACTTCCCCTAAACAGTTGCTTTTCAGATGGAAGTCTTGTCTGGCTGGTTCTTTATCTTTGAGCAGCAGCAACATCTTTCTATCATCAACCTGTCTGACACACATTTGAAAAAATATACTCTACCAGACATTTGATGGCTGGTCTTTGGGTTAGAGGGTAATTATCATCTGATCAGATGATTCAAATTAACATTATTTTAATCAAAAACCCTAATATAGATTACGGGTTTTCTATAAAACTTCTCCTGAACCCAAGACCTTTAAAGACTTCCCCTTAGCTGATAACTTCCCCTCAGCTAAGGACTTCCCCTGAGATAATACATATTATCTTCGAGTTCCCTTCAGATACTATGTATTATGGAAGTCTTTTCATTAGATAATAAGTATCATCCTCGAGTTCCCTTCGGATAATACTTATTATCCCCTCTCCTTCCCCTAAAAATTTGTCAAGATCTGCAGGGGGCATACAGTCATGCATCAAAACCCATGAAAACACATTTTGACTTCTCAAATTAACCTGGCCAAGACGAAAACACACCAAAAAGAACTTAACGACTCACACACGAAAGATAAAAACTAACAAATACTTACCAATATCAAACATGAGAAGGTTTACAAGGGATCAAACCGTATGAATCTGACCGAGGAACCCTTTTCAGCTTCAGTTACTCGACTAGTCCAGGTGATTGCCGGTATGTTTGTCCGCTTTAAACTCAGACCCGTTTAAACTCAACCAAATGCATCATGCTTAATATAGTACATTATTACCGTCATGTTTAATTGTCCCCACACCCAAGCGTACACAGCAAAACCTACCCAACCTCAGAGTTTATTGAGGATTCACAAACCCCCAACTTGAGGAACCATGCACCACGACTATGACTACCGCTTATTTTCATTAACCATCAGCTGGTGATCAGGTCGGCCGCTAAGCACACAAAGAAGACCAACTGAGTGATTATTTTTTTTCATTTTCTTTTCTTTTTCATTTTTTTTAAATTTCTTTTTCATTTTTTTTTTTAATTTCTTTTTCTCATGCGGTGTAGTCATAACAGCAGAAACATGGCGTGTGAGAGAGTGAATACTAGGTAATTACCACTCTCAACCCATTTTTGTCGGGACTCAGTCTTTTAAACCATGCAACCTGGGATGGGAAACTAAACATATATATATATATTAAGTTCATTGCACTTACATTGGTGGTCATACGATTAGGTCGAGCCTACCGAGCATATCACCGTGGAGCTTGCCTTTCACTTCCGCCTTACGCGTGTCAGCCATCTCCAACTTGGACATTCATTTTACTTCCCCTAAACTTCTCAGAAACAAGACACAAACAATTAAAAATTGAAAAGCACACTATTTTTGAAGGGTCAACTTTTTCTTCATTTTTACATTTCTTCCCCTTGCTTTTTGATTTTTAATGTCACAATTTTGTGAACATCATTTTTTTTTTAACACCAAAACTCACTTAAAAGAACAAAATACTAAATTTTTCAGACATCTGGCCAAGCTAACTCTCAAAGTATTGATTTGAAAATTTTAAGAACATTGGGTTTCATGCCATGCACGATTCAGTTCAAATTTAACCTTTTTTTTTTTTTTTTTTTTTTTTAATGAACAACCAAGTTAAGAACGGTACCTTTTATGCTGATTTTGACCTTTTACCTCTCAATGAGACATACCTTCCATTTTATAGATATTTTGACATGACATGAAGATACGTCTCCTAAACTGTGCCTGGAACAATCACTTATCAACAAATAGATTAAAAATAAAAATGTTAGTGATAGTCCTCCTTGACTGTTCCTGCACAGAGTGAGAGATTAGTTAGCTAATAGTACCCAGGCCATTGTTTTTCTGGGTACTCCTGAGGAATCAATGAATGAAATTTCTTTTAAGAACATTCCTTTTGCAAGATCAGGAAGTTGGGATGGAACTGCCTTGATTTTTGGTTTCCAAGTTCCAGATGATTTATCATTTGTTTTAGTCACTTTTGGAGTTGTGACTTTAGGTATTTCAACCTTCTTCGTTTTGGATTCATTTTTCAAAACAGTTTTAGTTACCTTGGGAGGGGTAACTTTGGGTTTTTCAATCTTTGGTTGTTTTGAAAACGGTTTCTTCACCTGTTTATGAAAGTTTTTATAACTTGGAAAACTGTTATTTTGATTGAAAGATTTTCTTTCAGCTTTGGCAGCACCCCAATGTTGATCAGATGGTTTAACCTTGTGAGTAACAGTCTTCATTGCCTTAGGTTTTTGCACCATCATCGGCTTAGACTTCACAGACTCCTGAGATGAAACCATTTGTCTTTTCGGATAAGAAGGTTCATATGGGCGATAAAGGCAGTTTCTAGCAATATGACCAGCAATGCCACAATTAAAGCAAGTCTGCTTCTTTAGATAGAAGTCAGACGTGTACCCATTTGTTTTTGATGGCTGATATGGAGCTGGCTTGCCTTGTGTCTGCTTCTTTGCTTTGTCTGCAGCTTCAGATTTGACTTTCGGCTGGTTCCTCAAAGCCTGTGTTGAACCTGTCTTCATTGTCTTTGTGCTTTCTGGATTTCCTGATAAAGAAGCACCATGTTTGCAATTGCACTTATAGCTGCATGAACCAACTGAAGAAATAGGAGACACAGCTACTCCCTTGAGTTTTTCATCCTTTACTTCAGCTGTTGGCTTCACACTCGGATGCTTAATGGTGATCTTTGGCCTCTCTACTTCAATTTTGGGGTATGGTTTCAACTCTATCCCAACATCATCAGACTTAGAGTTATGACACCTGTCATATTTCTGGCACTCAGCATCATTGTCTGATATGTCCTCCACTCTCCCTTCTTGAGTCCTTGGTGTAGTTCCAACCAAGACACTATCCATCGGAGGTCCTGCTTCATGCACTCCTGAGTCAGATCTATCTACCTGATCCCTCTCATAGAGCATTCCTATGATATCTCTAGGTATAGGTGAGGGAATAATAGCATTTGCAGCCAAGGATTTGTCAGACTTTTCTGACCCAAATCCTGGTGTGTGTTTCCCTACTTGACCACAAATAACAGCCTGAGACAGTTCTTTACCTGCCTGAAGCATTCTCTTGTTTCTCAATTGATTCATATCTAACTGAACTTGCATCTCATTAGTCTTATGAGTCAATTCATCTACCTGTTTTCTAAGGTCAGCTATTTCTAACTTAGCATTATCATACAGGATAGATTTCTCAGTTGCTATCTGTTGGTACTTAACAATATCTAGCTTTTGTGCCTTTACCTTTTCCTCATTTTTTATCCATCTACCCTTAAATGAACTCCTCTCACACTTGATCTCAAACAATTCTAGTTGATAATTCTTACAGATTTGTCTAAGACCAGGAATAATACGAGCACAAGAGGGGTTGGGGCATATCTCAGTTTTGTCAATCTCAGCTGTAAAATCATCCTTGTTGTCAACCATATTCTTTTCTTCATCCACTGAACCCATTTTCTTTCTTTAGATATGCAGCTTCTGAAAATTTAGAAAAATTAGCAAAAACGGCAAAAATCACTATTCAAAGAATAGTGTCAAAAACTTAAAACTGAAAAACGGAGGCCTTCGGAGTGGAATTTGGGGGTCCAAACGAGCTCCCCTGGACGTTAGTCTGGGGTAATTCTGGGGCTTGATGTCACGAACGTCGTGTAAAAATTTGAGCTTCTAACTCCAAACGAGTCAAAAGTTACGCCCGTTTCCGTGAAAGTGTGAAAAAGTGACTTTTTGCCGCAAAAACCTGTTTCCGATCGTAAACACCGTTTCCGATCGTAAACACCTGTTTACGATCAAAGCCAAATCGTAAACACTTAACCGCCTCAAATAATCGTAAACTCCGATTACGATTTCCGATTACGACCCCGGATCGTAAACACCTGTTTCCGATTAAGAAAAATCGTAAACACCCTTTACGACTTTGCAAAGTCGTAAACACAAGTACACCAAAAAGTACAATCGTAAACAACTTCTTCAGGATCGTAAACAAGCAATCTTCAAGCAATATCCAGAAATTTCAGTCGTAAACCCTCAAAACTCCAAGAACACAGCAGTAGCGATGATCGGAAACACCAAAAACTTCAAATCTTCAACAAAAACTTCAAAACCAACCCAGAAAACACTTGAATCTATATCGTGAGAGCCTCGAATCTAAGATTCTTGGCTCTGATACCAATTGTAGGTCAGAAAATTCTCCTGAACACACGATATACTAATCTAACACGAGTGCGGAATCCTCGTGAGAGATCGATTCAAGAAGAATAGTAGAAGAAGAGATTAGATCTTTGAGAAAGATCAAATCTTGAATGAAAACAAGCTACTATCCGAAGCAATGAGGCTGATCGTAAACTCCAAAGGATGAAGAAATCGTGAACACCAAAACTACAATGCCTACCTTGATCATAAACATGAGGTGGTATTTATACCACCTCTTACATGCACATGGGCCAATCATAAACACTAACAAGCCCAATAGTAAACCCAAACAAACTAGCCTACTAAACTAAATGAAACCCACTAAGCCCAGCCCAACTTATTTAATATTACAAGCCTCATAATCTAGCCTCTACAACCCTAGAAATACTCTTGGACGGCTGTTTTGAAGATAGAGAGCACTTGTGTGTGAAAACCCTCAAGTTCTTGAGTTTCAGAGGCGAAATCTAAGGATTTCAACAAGCAAACACTATGATTTGATCATGGATTCATGATTTCCGCACTTGAATCTGTGTATTGGATGAGTAAAGGCTCAAATTTGGTCCTGACAAATGGTATCAGAGCCATTGTTCTTCATGTTCTTGAGTTTTCTCAAAAACTTGAAGAATCACTCATTCAAGTCATCAAATCTAGGTGTTTGTGTGATTCCTTGAACCATTTTGAACGAAATTTCATAAGGAATCTGTTGGAATGCTTAGATTTCATCAATAATCACAATAAATGGGTCAATTTTTGAGATTTCCAGATTTATGCGAACACAGAGCATACGTGCTGTGCGTTTCTTTTGAAAATAAATGTCTATCTTTCACTAATTTTGAGTCAAAATTGAACATGCATACATGTTAGACTCATGATTTAGGGATGATAGCAACTTGAATCACTCAAAAACATCAAGTATTGAAGATTTTAGAGCAACAATTGTGTTCTTGGAAGTTTTTCATAAGAATCACTGTTTGATCCGATTTCACATAGATTAAGTGGTTTTTGGAGCTTGTTGTAGTTAACAAATCTGTTCCTAAGCAAATTCCTAAACTATTGGTGCATTAAAAACTTGATTTCGTGAAATTTGATTTTGACCTGGTGATTATGCTCAAGAACATGGCTGGAAAATTTTCTAAGTCTTAAAAATTTGAAATTTCAAAATTGACTTTATTGCTTGATTGATTCAAACTAAATAAGCTTCAAGATGTTTGTTTTGTAGGTTCTGAGCAATTAACCTCAATCTTAGCATCCATTGAAACAATTTCTGAGATCTCGACCCGTTTGACCCATTAAGCTCTTTTGTGAAGAAACAAAACTTGTTTCACCATGTCTGACTTTAACTCTGGAAATCAAATGTTCCAAGCAAATAACAGGCCTCCAAAACAACTATGGGGTTGCAACATGGATCGGAAGTCAACCACCGGAGGAGCTCAATCTTGGGAATCGATTGGTTTTGTGGCAATGCAAGAAGCAGTCAACCATGTCTACTTCACCTGCTGAAGCGGAATACATTGCAGCTGCCTACTGCTGTTCTCAAGTCCTCTGGATCCAGAATCAGCTTCTGGACTACGGTTTGAATCTCATGTCCACCCCTATTAACATAGATAATACTGCTGCCATGTTCATTGTTAAGAATCTTGTTCAGCACTCTAAGACCAAACACATAGAGATTAGGCATCACTTTATTAGGGACTGTCATGAGAAAAAGCTGATTACCTTAGTTCATGTTTCCTCTGAAAATCAACTTCACTACTACAAAAACTGCCTTCCTTGACACGCGAACGATGACACTCGATAATTCTTGACGTGCAAAAACTGAAGTGTCAAAATAAAATGTCATTTATAGGTAATTCTTAAGAATTCATGACGCGCATTTTTGAGTGTCAAGAATTTCTGTCATATTTCAAAAAAAAAAAAACACGGAGGACATATAAAAACCGCGTGTCAAGAAGAAAGTGTCGTCTTTTAATTTTTGGCTCCAATTTTCCCCCCAATAATTTGCCCTAATTTTCAATTTTCAGCCTTTACCCCACACCCGCGGGTATTCATTTATTCCGGCCGAATACCCATTCCCGCCTACATTTTCCATCTCACCATTGCCCTAATCTCCATTCTTACATTCTACATCTCACCTAACGTTTCTAGGGTTTTCACACAAAAATCTGATCGATCAACAATGGCGGAGGAGCTAGTTTCAAAATCATATCAACACTGTTGACCTAATCCTATCAGTAGTCATCGTTCTCACCTCCGCCTGCATCCCACCTTCGCCTCCATCACTGCACACTCACAAAATCATCTAAACTCCACCGCAATTTCATCCCCATTCTTAAATCTCTTTCCTCCCTCTAAACTAAACGACCGGAAGAATGTAAGTGTGCCCTAACATTACAAGCCCTAATTCCCGAGCTTCAAAGGTTCTCCTCTCCCCTGGCCTCAAACCAGTTCGAGTGATGGTTCGCAATCGCGACACAATCGGAGTTCGAAAATCAAATCGAATAAAATTTAAGCAGACAAGGGAAATGTCGGTTCTCATAGTCACAAGTTTGGGGGAAATCGTCGTTGATTTGCACACAAATTGTTGCCTTCTCGCCTGCAAGAATTTCTTCAAACTCTGCAAGTAAAACCCTAATTCCCCTTCTTAACTTCATCGATGTTTATTTTCTTTGCCTTTTATGTCCATATGATAAACTATCGTATGCATCTTAAAACATTGTGTAGATGGTTGAAGATTTTTGTATGCCTGATATTTTGAAAAGGTTGCATTGGATTCAAATCTTTTTCCTGATTTTACTTTTTCTGATTTTACCTTCAATCGTTTAAATGAAATAATTTGTTTTCTTCTGCCCTATGTGTGCGCACAATTTTGATGCTATGCTGCTATCTTGGATCTATATTTTTTCCCAAATTAGTTTGTCGATTTTAACCAATTTTTTTCTGAATCTGAAATTTGGTGAATATTTTCATACTGCTATATCGTTTACACCAAATTTCTGCAGTTTCTAACCTCTTATTAAGTTCTTATTACAATCTCTTTATTAACTATAAAGTTTTAATACTTAACAACTGTTATTGTAATTGTCTATACTATCATAACAACATTACATCTTCATTTATATACCTCAACTAATACTATACATGTATATTTGTTTGTGTTTATGTGATAGTGCTTGCTTCTCTCATTTTATAAATTTCTTATATCATACAGCTTAGAACTGTGATAACTAATAATGCTGCATAGCTTTTAAACTGTTTCACCCTCTCCGTCTTACAACATTGGCTCCTCTGTATTTAATGACATTGCAAATCAAACTATTACTATATTTGTTATCTCAATACCCATCGCTTCTATAATTTTTATAAAAAAAATGAACTACCAACTAAGTCATATATTTTTTTATAACATTGTAATGTATATGAGTGGTCCAACATCTCATTACTTATTTCTTTTAACAGTATATCTACAGTTGTATATATACCTATTTTTTCTCTCAATGTAATTAATCAATTTAATTCTATACTATGCTATTTCCAGGTTATCATAAATGGAGGTGATCAAGGTCGATGACATTACTAAAGGTACACTTGGTACGCCGATTGAGATACGCGTTATTAGGAGGTGGTCGACACAACTTCTGCCCGACAAAACCTCCTATATTCTCATAGATAAATATGTATTCTCCTGAACTCCTACTTTAACATTTACAGAATTTCAGATTACATCTGTGCAGACCCGCCATCATACCTAAAACTGGTCAATCATCCCGTCTCATTGAAAATCGGTGCTCCTGTCATTGCTACTCCTATAGATGACTTGCTTATTTATTCAAAGACATACTTTCAGCTCACACCTTTTGAAGATTTAGTGTCTTCAACTACTGGTGTTGATGTCCTAACAGGTATATCTTAATCTTATTCACAACTCAATTTCATTACTTAAATATTGTCACACTTTTAGATTACATTGGTATCCTGGAACGCGTTCAGGATGGTGAAACCAAGTACCATGACCCGTACGTTCGTCTAACACTGAAGAAATATATATCTCAGTATAAGAAATACTTTTCATACATATTTTTTTTAATTATATATATATTTTTTTTACAACATGCTCTTTTAGAAATTCTATGAAACTTGCTCCCTGTGTTTTTCAATTCAGTTTAGATGTCCAACGAACATTTTTTTAGGCCTTAGACTCGAGACCTTATCCATCTGAATGTTGTAAGTTTTTGTACTTTTTTTTTATTTTGTTACTATGAAAATCTTTGACTTATCTTTCTTCTAAGGGGGATGTTAAGGTGATTTGAAGATAATGCTACAACTGGTTTGATGAAGGATGGTTCATGTAAGTCCCCTGCTTGTTTATAATATGTTTACATTATACTCTCTTTTTGCCTATCACTATGTACTTTCAGCACCTTTCATTTCATTTTTGTGTTCACTATCTCACTAACCAAAGAGGCACCAAAGGAAGACACTACTGAGGCAAATAAAGAACTACCAGCAGCCAAAAAAATGTTATTTTTGAATATCTATACAGGTCCAGATCACACGTAAAGCCTCCATATTTATCCTCTTATATCTAATTGCTGTTGTGCCGAAAATGTGTTCAAGAACCCAGCTGACGACTCGGGGGTAGTCTTTAACTTAAAAAAATTTACAACAATATTTGTTCTAAATAGTGTTGCCTTGGCTTCTCACACTCATTGTGTGCATAAATATATCCTGGAAATTGACATTGCTGCTGCATTTGTCTTTTGCAGGTATGGGATACAAGACAACAGTCTTGCGTTAATTCATTTCAAGTAAGACCTTTGAACCTAATTCCATTATATTGAAAGCTGATAGTATTACTAAAAGCTAGAACTTGGGTTATTGTTTTCACACATTATAACGTTGCGCAACTCCATCCAGGTAAAAACGACCCATTAAAGCTGAATGGTTGAAGCATACTCACAAGAGTACACTTATAAGCACCCATGGGAACGCATCACATCTGCATCATGGCGCAAATTTGCTTACCCAGAGAACAAACACACCTTATCACACATCCTACAAGTCGACACCTTGAACCTGAAACGGGTAAGCTCTACACCACTCGAACCATCACCATCTATGCTCCTAGCCCATGGTATATTACAGGAATTAGAAACTGCATGTGTACTTTTTAATTCTTTTACTTCAAATAAATATGTATGCGAGTACTCAATTTCAATATTTCATGCACTCATTACTTTAGGCATGTATTTGGATCAGGTGCTAGGAGGGTATAGGTACATCTCCAGTCACTTGTTTTAGACTGTTTCTTGGTCATTTTTAGCTGGTTCAGGCTCGGTTTTCTCCAGTTCAGCGTGCCTCTCCGACTGAGGGCGGTTTGAGGTGCCTTCTATGGCCTGGGTGCCTAGTCGCACAACCTTTGGCGCCTTTGACTACTATGTTTGGTTATCTGGAGGCTATAGCACTAATAATTTGTAAGATACTATACATGTAACTTGTATAATACTACTGCTTATGAATTATGATCTAGCTGCGTGCCACAATCTTTGTTACCCTTCCAGTATTGAGTTGTATAGACACTCATATTAACTTCTTAGTATTACTGATTTGATATTGATGGCATGTGTGCTTGTCGGGGAGTAATATTTTTATTTTTTTGACAGTTGAAAGATGGCTAATAAAAGGTCCTCCAAGAACCAACACAACTAGTGCACCCGAAACGGTGTTTCTACTGATTTTACTAGCCGGGAAGCTAAGGTTCGGGAGGCTATAGACGTATGTAAATATTATATTGATTTCGGTTAGTGAAATGGTTGTTTGGGCGATGACAGGAGGTAAATTATATGGTCAAGATTACAGAAATATTACTATACATATACTTAGGTATCATATTAGTCAAGAGTTTCCCGCGTTTATAACTTTCTGTTACTTATCATTTGATGTCTTTTTTCTCCTGTTTGCCTTATTCAATAGCAGCAGCCCTGCTGTGGTGCAAACAGCCCCTTCACAGCAAACTGCTGTTGTTAGTATGCTTATTCCCATCTCTTCTTTTATTATTATTGCAACTTGCAAGAAATGACAGATTTAAACATTGATGTTTCAGGTAGATATAAACAGAAATTGAGAAAGTTAAATCATTTCGTGAAGATGGGGCTGGTACTATAATTCTGGTGCAGGCTCTTGGTGAAGTTTATAAACAGCAGGCTCTTGGTGAAGTTTATGTTACTGGAAAGTTTTTAGAAAACTTTTGTGGTGATCGGGTAATGTGTTTATTATTAGCTAGTTCATTGATTCTTTTACAAATGTGTTTTTTTTTTATGTATGATAGGTGCGTTTCGTGGCATGGTCGTCTTGTGTACCTCAGAATCATCATTAGGCAACAAAGTCATGTTGTAAGAATGCTACGGAGTGTTTGGATTATTAGTATAGGTTATAGGTACCATTTATGATCCATTGTAAAGTCATTTTAACTTTGTAATGTTTTTTATATATATGAAATGCATTATATTGCTATATGTGTATTTTTATATTGTATTATCAGGTTAATATTCATTTAATGTAGAAAATAGTGATTCTATTAAAAAATATTTTTTTTTCATTTTTTTTTTAAATTCTTGACGCGCAAAAATGCGTGTCATCTCCCTTTATGACGGGGGCTTCCTTGACGTGCATTTTATGACGCGCATTGAGCGTCATAAAATGCGTGTCATTGTTCGCGCGTCAAGAACTTCTTGACACGCATTTTGCGCGTCAAGAAGCTTCTTGACCCCTCCATCCTTGACGCGCATTTGCGTGTCAAGAAGGCCCTTTCTTGACACGCATTGCACGTCAAGAAAGGCCTGTTTTGTAGTAGTAATCTCTTAGTTTACAAACACGTTCATCACTTGTAATAGTGTAGCTTTGAGTTAATGCAAATAGTGCCGAATATTCGATATATCGTTGTTGTTACTATTCTGCAAATCAAGCATTTACATTATACAAGAGCTTAATATCGCTTAAGTAAAGTGAAATATAACTTTAATTCCGCAGGGTTATATTTGCAAGTAAAGGGCTTAGTTTTAGTTTATTCATAACTAATGAGTTTTTATAAGATTTATCAAACTTATCATATGTAGAAGGTTTTGTCATTTGTTCTATGAGAAGGTTGTTCATTTAATTTCTTACTCAATATAATGAGTTTAGTGGTTCATTTTAGCTTATTTTCAATGTCCTTTTTCTCTACAGGTTACCAAACCTTATTAAACTGCAGTTAAATATTCTTGCAAGCTCTAAGTTCAAGGAGCAATCAATTATAGACAGAAATCCACTTCAGGTACTAATAGTTTCTAATATGCATCGGATGGGTTAGGGTTTTTTCGTCACATGTCAAACAAGTCTCCAATGGACCGATCAACTTAAATTAAATGGAAACGTATTTTTGTTATGATTTGATCACCGGAAGGCTGTAAGAAAAATGTTTTAGGTGCTTTGTATAGAGCTGCGGTTCATGTTTAAGATGGATTTAAAAATCACTATTTTTGGTCTGAATAAAGGCTTCTATGTGTTTGCTGGATAAGTGTAAGGAAAAATAGAGCTTGGAAGATTTCCGGCTGAAATGCCAAGTTTACTAGTTCCGGCTGAAGTTGAAGTTGAAGCGGAATTCATACTTCAAGCGGAACAGGCAGTTCAAGCGGAAAGAAGCAGTTTTGTTTCTTAGCGAATATTCCGGGTGAACTCGTTTATCCACCAGATAAAGAGTTCAACCTGACTTTTCCTGAGAAGTCTTTTCAGAAGTCCAATCCTGCAAAAGCTTCTCGTATGCTTCTAAATCTGATTCAAGCCGCTCTCCTAAAGTAGATTGTTGCTGCCAACACGCAAGTCATTCCGATTGTCGATGTTTATTCTTTTGGTAGTTTATATTTGACTTTTATGTTTACGGTCTAGATTAGATCGCATGAGATCAATGGCTGTCATTGATCTCATCAGCACTATATATAGCATGTAATCTCTTAGTTTACAAACACGTTCATCAATTGTAATAGTGTAGCTTTGAGTTAATGCAAATAGTGCCGAATATTCGATATATCGTTGTTGTTACTATTCTGCAAATCAAGCATTTACATTATACAAGAGCTTAATATCGCTTAAGTAAAGTGAAATATAACTTTAATTCCGCAGGGTTATATTTGCAAGTAAAGGGCTTAGTTTTAGTTTATTCATAACTAATGAGTTTTTATAAGATTTATCAAACTTATCATATGTAGAAGGTTTTGTCATTTGTTCTATGAGAAGGTTGTTCATTTAATTTCTTACTCAATATAATGAGTTTAGTGGTTCATTTTAGCTTATTTTCAATGTCCTTTTCTCTACAGGTTACCAAACCTTATTAAACTGCAGTTAAATATTCTTGCAAGCTCAAGTTCAAGGAGCAATCAATTATAGACAGAAATCCACTTCAGGTACTAATAGTTTCTAATATGCATCGGATGGGTTAGGGTTTTTTCGTCACATGTCAAACAAGTCTCCAATGGACCGATCAACTTAAATTAAATTGAAACGTATTTTTGTTCTGATTTGATCACCGGAAGGCTATAAGAAAAATGTTTTAGGTGCTTTGTATAGAGCTGCGGTTCATGTTTAAGATGGATTTAAAAATCACTATTTTTTGTCTGAATAAAGGCTTCTATGTGTTTGCTGGATAAGGCAGGTTGTTATGATGTTATGAGTAACTGGTTTTATTTTATAGTTATAGCAGAAACTTATGATTATATAAATATGTTTAGAAAGGGTTGGAATTTAGAATGTGATAAATGAGGCTATAGCTTGATTATGTATATGTTGGCAGTTGACCTTTTCCGAACAATAAGCTCTTAATGGGGATGCTTTAGTTACTCGATTTGATGATAAAACTTAGATCTTCAGAATTGGGCAGTTTCTGGTGAGTACAATCAATAAATTTTAATTTGACATGAAGATCAACTTTGAAGTCATATAGCTTCTGAGGTATTGATTTTGATTACAATTTAAAGTACTTGGCTTTTGATTTCTTATTTGTGGCTTCATTTGATGGATTTTAAGGTGTAAAAGAGTAATTGTTTCTAGATTAGCTAATACCTAAAAGTAAATGACGCCCTCCTTCTACAAATATTAAGGTGTAATCGAGTAATCGAATGTTTTTGTCCTTCCTCTTTGAATATGCAGGTGTTAATTTTGAAATTGGGGAAGAAGTTGATGTTAAGGTGGTATTGATCTCCTTTCCTGATTATGCTGTTGATGTTAGATTTCTTCATTAATGTATTGACTGCTTGCTTGTTTGATACAGGGATGTTTGGATGTATTCTTGAAAGTTATTATTTAACACTAAGGGTGATTGTAATGGTCATCCCATGATCCCATGATCCCATGATCCCAAGCCATTTTTGGTGCCACCTCATCTTTTCCCACTCCCATGATCCCAAACCATTTTTACTTGTAATACCTATCCCATAATCCCATGATCCCAAGCACTTTTTTTATATTTTTTTATTCAAGAAAATTAAATAATAACTAAAATAAAATAAAAACTATATTTAAATAAAACAAATATTAAATTAAAAATAACAACTTTCATTAAAAAAGAAAAAATTACAAATTCCTAAAAAATAAAAAATTACCAACTCCTAAAAAATAAAAAATTACCAATTCCTAAAATTACTTATTTATATTTTTTGAAGAGTTACGTCTTAATTATATCAACCAAGGCACGAGACGCGTCGTCCAAATCTTTTACCGGTTTAACAACCGTCTCAATCTCACGACACATTTGTTCGCGTTCCAAAATGTCGAGTTGTTTCTTTCTTTCCTCTCGGCCATCTCGTGCAAGTTGGAGCTTTTCCATTTGGATTTCGTTAAACGATCCAAAATGTTCGTCCCAATTTGAACTCGAAGACGCTTTGGCCTTCCCCTTTCCCTTTAGTTTAGCTTCTCGTTTAGCCTTTTGACAACCCATTGGAAGGGGTTCCTCGGGTGGGCTCGTTGGAGACAATCCCTCGACGTTGAGGTCGATAGGAGTCCTTCCTTCGGATGGGCTACTAACGTAGGTGTTTGACTCGGATGTTTTGGTTCTTTTGGAACCACCTTGGTCACCACTTTCGCACCCTTGGTCCACCGGAGCCGTCGCTCGCCATTTTGGGGATTTCTTGCAAAGCTCCCAACACTCCATTTTATCAAACGCAACCCCCTTGCTCTCTATTTTGTATCGATGATGTGCCGCCATGAGGATGTTGGCTTCCGAATGCCCGCTTTTTCGTTGAGCCATTTGATTTATATAAATGTTGTTGAATCTTTGGATCTTCCCATTCAAATCTTTCCACTTTGAATATACTTGACTTTTGGTGCGATAAAATGAGCTTATATCGTTGAAGTCGGGGACGGGATAGTTCAACATTTGGTGCCAATCAAAGGTAATTTTGTTCCAAAAATAAGTACCCGATTGAGCATCACCTGCCAAAAATAAAAACAAAAAAAAAGGTTAGAAAACAATTAAAAAAATAAAAGTTATAAAATACGTGATAAAAAAATAAAATAAAAAGTTATTACCCTTAATCGAATTCTCAGAGTTATCAATGTAGAGTCGGGTCAACACGACTTCTTCTTGAGAGCTTCACGGAATCGACACCCGTTTTCCGCCCTCCGGGCGTTGGGAAGTTTGCGCCTTTGGTTTCTTCGACATAGTCTTCTTCCTACCCGTTTTTTTGTGGTGGTTGTGTTTCCATCACAACATCGGGGATAGTCTCGTCTTCAAGGATGAAGCCATCGTGTGAGAAACCGTATTCTTGACCCCAACCGGTTTCTTGATTGCCAAAAGACGGTACGTAACCGGGTTCATCAAACAAGTTTCGTTGAGAGGTCGGAGTTGGTGGTTCGTAACCGGGTTCGTCCAACAGTCACCTCTCCCACGCATTCCCCCCTCGGTAGCCCAGTCCAACGGGACGATCCCGAGCCCCGAGTCCCGAGCAATTTTCTTGGTGTTCCCGAGGCTCCCGTGAATCCCGAGCTCGGGAGTGGTCCCAAACTTGAACCATTACAAACACCCTAAGCAAACATAATTAGATAAATAGTTGCAATTAAATACATTACAAGATACAATGTTTGGACATCCTTTATTGAACTTGTAATAATAATTTGTTATTGTGTACAGGAATTTGCAAATCAGGATTATCATGTTTTTTATAAATTTCTTCAAGATCTATTTTGTTGATGCGGATTTTTTATCGGTCATCCTAAATTTTATCATTTTTTTAAAACTACACAAACTCATGGTAGTGTGGTGATGACGTATGTCCGAGTCAGAGTGACATCACATGTAAACCATGTTCCACACACTCTACCTCAAACAACCAAGTCGACTGACGACTGGTCGAGTGACCAGTCGACCAAGCTGAGGTCGACTGACAGTCACTTCGACCAGGCCGACTGACGACTGGTCGAGTGACCAGTCGACCAAGCTGAGGTCGACTGACAGTCACTTCGACCAGGCCGACTGACGACTGGTCGAGTGACCAGTCGACCAAGCTGAGGTCGACTGACAGTCACTTCGACCAGGCCGACTGACGACTGGTCGAGTGACCAGTCGACCAAGCTGAGGTCGACTGACAGTCATTTCGATCAAGCCAACTGATGACTAGCCGAATGACCAGTCGACCAAACGAAGGTCGACTGACAGTCATTAATACCAAGTCGGCTAACTTACAACCTACTCTGGTCGAACCTTACCTGGTCGACTGGCAACACTTGGTAGGACAAGCCTCTAGACCAAGTCAGGCCAAGACGAGTAGGTACAGACCAATGCTCTACATGCCGAGTCTGCATCCGAAAGACCGGACACATCCACCAAGGCAGTTTCCCAAAACGGCTACTGTGGTTGTTGGCCACTGTTCGGATGCCAGACCTGCAACATTCTACTTTGAGGCTATCGCATTAATTACAGAACGAGACAAAGGTTGAGGGTTATAAATACCCCTCAACCACCAGGTAAATATTCATTCAATGCATCCTCTCTCGTCTGATTACACTTAATCTTTCGAAAGCGAATACTTATTCTCACGCCCGAGCTTGGTCGCAGGACACCCTGTCCTGCCCCCAAGAATAACGGCGTTTCTGTTTTGCAGGTTCCAGGTCAAGCACCCAGTAGCCGAGTCGACTGCCAGCCAGAAGACTCAGCCTTTTCACCCCTTGTAGTCCGACTACAGAGTTGATCCGTCGACCCTAACTACCCACCAGTCGTCCAAGGAAAGCGAGGCATGGGGCGAGACAAGAGCAAAGCTGTCTGCGAAGAAGTGACAAAGCTAGTCAAAGCTGGCATACTCAGAGAACAAAAGTGGCACACTTGGGTAGCCAACCCAGTGATGGTCCAAAAATCTGATGGCTCCTGGAGAATGTGTGTTGACTTCACAAGCCTAAACAAGGCATGCCCAAAGGACTGTTACCCTTTACCAGCTATAGATGCTAAAGTAGATGCCCTATCAGGGTACACATACAAGTGTTTCCTCGATGCCTATAAGGGCTATCACCAAATCAAAATGGCCAAGACCGATGAAGAGAAGACAGCTTTCCACACTGACAAAGGTATTTTCTGCTATAGAAAAATGCCTTTCGGCCTAAAAAATGCCGGGTCGACCTACCAACGTCTGATTGACCAGGTGTTTGACAACCAAATCGGAAGAAACATGGAAGCTTATGTCGATGACTTGGTCATAAAAAGCCAAACTGAGGAAGGAATGGTCGCAGACATTGAAGAAACATTCGGCCGACTGAGAGCTGTCAACATGAAGCTTAATCCGGCCAAATGCTCGTTTGGAATGAAACAGGGTAAGTTCCTGGGTCACATAATCACTGACAAAAACATAATGGCCAATCCTGAGAAAGTCAGGGCTATCACCCAGATGAAACCACCGCAAAGCCTGAAGGAGCTCCAATGCCTTAATGGCCGACTGGCAGCACTTCACAGATTCATTTCCAAGTCGGCTG
Organism: Deinandra increscens subsp. villosa; assembly: GCA_039602395.1. Classification (NCBI taxonomy): domain Eukaryota; kingdom Viridiplantae; phylum Streptophyta; class Magnoliopsida; order Asterales; family Asteraceae; genus Deinandra; species Deinandra increscens. Next base: position 19,911 of record JBCNJP010005376.1, read on the forward strand.
AAAAGTCCATGCCCTTTTTCCGAACGTTGAAACAGTGCACCGAAACTAAGCAGTTTCTGTGGACAGAAGAGGCAGACCTAGCATTCACAAAATTAAAGGAGGAACTAAAAAACCTAGCAACGGTTACTGCACCAGAAGCGGGTGAAGAAGTCATCCTCTATCTCTCAGTCGGTGAAGAGGCAATCAGCTCAGTCCTCTGCACCGAACGAGGAGACATACAAGTGCCAGTCTACTTCGTCAGCAGGGCAATGAAGGACCCAGAAACCAGATACTCGAAACTCGAAAAGCTGCTCTTGACTCTGATTCACACAGCTCGAAGATTACGACGATATTTCCAAGCTTACAAAATAATAGTGCTCACAAACTATCCACTGAGGGAAATCGTCCAAAGGCCAGAAACCTCAGGGAGATTCGCCAAATGGGCAATTGAGCTGGGGGAGCACGAGCTCCATTTCAAGCCAAGAACAGCAATTAAAGGACAAGTGTTGGCGGACTTCCTCACAGAGTTGAAGGTCGACTCGAGTGCCACTGAGTCGACCCCAACAAAGCACAGTTTACCCCCACCAGTCACTAGTAATGATGCATGGACCCTATACACTGATGGGGCAAAAAATAGTGAAGGGTCAGGTGCAGGCCTAGTACTAATCGACCC
>JBCNJP010005377.1:0-51842 GCA_039602395.1 Deinandra increscens subsp. villosa
ACACCCCCCTCCGCCGCCCCCTGCCAGGTGCGGGGGAGGGTGTGGGACCGGCTGTCCGCATCAGTTCCCGAGGTACCAACTAAACAACAACAATACACATACATAACGGACATCCAATCCTCACAGTGAAACTCTAGGCCGACTCTAAATGAGGATGCACTAAGCACCTCCTAGCCGACCTATAGAATCGATAGCCACCGGATATGACCCAGGACTGAACAACAAAAGATACATTAACAAACGGAAACATAGTCATAACAGGTCTACAGAAACAAACGTCATTTGTTTATCATACAGAGCCCTATTTATAGTGACAACAACCATGGAAAGTCCAAATTCAGATTAGGTCCACACCTACACTTGCTTACCTGCAACATAAGTCAATCACACAAAGTCAACAACATACGTTGTTGGTGAGTCGTAACTACCATCATCACATTAACAGTTTTCAACACATACAGATTATGAATTTATCATGCCGCACCCAAGGTCAACACTCAGATACTCTACGGGCACGTTGCGCGTAGCCGTACGCCCTCTACGAGTAGTTTTTAAGTTCAACATATAAGTACATATTCCCACTAATAAATTAATACTAGAGGATCCGGGTGAATATGGATCGTTCAACTATATCGGCCGCTATAATCCCTTATATGTCTAGTGGTCTCAACCTTAATGACCAGAAAGTCTCTAATGACCCTTACAGGGCATTCTGACTCACAGTGTTCGACAAGATAAGCATAACAGATATAACAGATACATCAAAGCAAACATGTGATCTCGAACAGTTAACTAATAAAGGAAGTCAGAGGACTCACACAATAAAGTCAGAAACAGTGGGCTAGACGGAATATCCGAGATTCAACTAGAATATCCTCTCTTCGGTTTCTAGCAACCTATCAATTATCATGAATATACTCGTCATATATAATGCTAACGAGTCCATCAACAATCTCAGATTCAAAGTATCATGATTTACAGTCTCCAGACTATTCACGCTAAGTTTTTGGTTTACTTAGAACCTATCAATAATTCTGTCATTTTCCTTCATAGGCGTACCGCCTGGAACTTATCAATTCTGGGCGGTACGCTCTGATTGATATTCTGCGCTTCTGGTTTCAGAATCCGGGCGTACCGCTTTGCATGTACTCATCTTGGGCGGTACGCCCCAATCTGCGAACATGGGCCCGACTATTTTGTCTTTTTGTGCCATTTTTATATTTTGATGTTTTATGGCCAGAATTGTTACTAGATCAGTTGTATACCATATTGAGGGGCTAATTAGGGGTTCATTTAGGGTCCAAATCCTAAACCAAAGCATAACCCCAATCCCCGAGCTTTCTATTTGAAGTAGGTTTCATCTTCTCGACCCTCGTTTCATACGAATATCATTTGAAACAGAAAGCTTGTGACTTAATAAATTATTTCCACATGTAAACCACTGATCAAAACTGGTCTCATGTTATCAAAGCTTTTAGGGTTTCTATTTATGGAAAATCAAACATGCACGCATAAAGGGATTGTACCTTGTGGAGATTTCCTTGTACAATCAAACTTTCAGAATTCCTTGCTCCCTCTTAGGTCCCAATCCACTTCCAAGGTCAGATATAAGACTGCATGTATGATCCATGGTCATATAATGAGTGTATGATCTTAAAGAAACCCTAATTAACATTCTTTTGCCAAAATCAAGATATCCTTACATTGATTATCCTTCGAATTCAGTTTCCATCCACTTCCTTCATCTCTCAAATATGACCACACCACTGTGTTGATAAGATTTCAAGCAATGAGTGAGGGTTACATCAATTTCTCATAGCCTTGATATGAAAATGGTGATTAGAAGGCTTACCTTTGATGATCAATCCCTTCACAAGGCTTCAAAGGCTGGAGAGTAGTGGTAGCAGAGCCCTGGGACAGCAATGCAAGAGTTCTGGTCGGAGATGTGCAGATTATCACAAGTGTGTAAGACTATAAAGGCCAAAATCCTTGTTTGTAACGACCTGGATGAGAGGCGTACCGCCCAAAATACTCAATTTGGGGCGTATCCGCCCGGAGTTTGGGACTCGGGTATACGGTGATCCGATGGGTGCCGCAGCCCGACCCGTTTAACACACGGGTCTATGTAATACTTGGCATATGAATAAAAGTTTTTATTTCCGCTGCTTTAGTTATCTCTGTTATACCTTGTGTTCATGAGTAAATCCGATGCGTGACCGCTCCTAGGGCCAAGTCTGGGAGTGGGCGTCACAGTTTATGAGCTTGCATGAGAATAGAGATCCGATTTTTACATATGATTCTTGTCATGGATGCTTGATAATGCTAGATCTAGGGTTTATATGCGATAAAGTTGCTAACTCTACGTAAGATCTTCGATAAAAATCCAATTTTGATGATTATGCGTGATAGATCTAGGATAAAGGTGGTTGATAGATGATAGATCTATGATAAAGTTGCATGATTTATGTTAATGGATGCATGGCTGATTATAATGTTGTAATCTTGATGATTGATTTCTTGGAAAATAATATATGAAAATAAGTATGTGATTTTATCGTCCGAAACGTGATAACGTGATCGTCGGTCGATGTAACATACATCCATGCGACTGAAAACACTCAGTATAATTTGAATTATGCTAAACGTGAACCCATGTGGTTTAACATGTGATAACAATGTGGTTTTGACATAAACCTTGCTTATAAGCTATAAATCCTACCCAACCGGGTCATAAACATACTTTCACATACACCACTTCGATGTTGTACACACCCTCTAACTAAACAATCTACTTCAACCTATGTTGCCAAACCACAAAATTTGTAACTATAACGTTTCAACAAATTTCATAACCACGCTCGTGGTCAATCACTTTATAGCATACTTTGAAACATAATTTATAACAACTTATGTGTTACCTCGAGTCTTTAATTCTAGCATTCGGTGATGGCTTGAGCTTCCACCACATTAACCTATAATTAATTAAGCACTCAGCTTAATAATCCACAACATAATCATACTTAATTCTCAAGTACGTTACTAACTATCATTTGTGAAAACTACACACTTTTAAGTTCAACATCTCTTTTACGCATTTTCACAAACACTTGGTGTGCATGAAAATGCTTAATTTATCTCATACACTTTTAACCAACTAATTTACCCATTTTTTACATACTTACATCTCAAATCACATACTTTAAGTCAAATTAACAACCACCACTTCATTTATAAACATACCTTAGGTCTAGATGACAAAATCAACCCACGCACATACATGTAAATTGATTACAAGCCATGGGATTTAGCACACCCTACTACACTATTTTTTTTAACAAAATGATAAGCATGCACTTTCAAATTCATACTTTATGTGTGCATACTAACCACATACTAACGATTTCTCAAACCAATTAAGCAACATGATGAATTTGGTAGATGACTACACAAGTAGAGAGGACTTACTAGATGACTTAAACAATGATGGAGAAGAAAAACGGGTGTAGATTGCAAAAATCAACCCAATTTCAAACTCCCTCCCACTATTCCCACTAGATTTTAACCTTGAACACATGGATTGATCTAGCCCTAGCTCCAATCCCACATCCTCTTCACGTCTGCGTTTTCTCCATGGGGGAAACTAGAGTTTTCTATTTAATCAAATATTTACATATTGCCCCCCCTATAAGAAGCCTTTTGTCATCTTTAGCCACACACTTATATTTTACACATAACACCCTTATTTCCCATGACATTTCTATTAATTACTTACAACTTAGTAACTAACAAAAACATTGCTTAATTTATATTAGCCATCACTTAAAACATACTTCATCAAATAACCCCACAATTCGCAAATTAATACGTTTAAATTCAAAAAGGGTTTTGGGGTGTTACAACTCCATCTCCCTTAAAGAGAGTTTCGTCCTCGAAACTAATTCATATACTTAACCTCTTACAAAGGTATTTCCACCCACCCTTTAATTACTTACTTTTACTCTAACTGAGTCACCTATAGTCATGTGACTACACCAACTATTTATCCAACAAATATAATTCCTCTGTCGATCTATCTTGGTCCTACAGACCATTCTATATGTCTTTCTATAAGCCCATTAGGCCTCAGGACTTTATGGATCATCATCCAATATCCTCTCCACCCTCTAACCTCACTGTTTGTTAATCATGCCTACATAGGTCTCCACTACCCGTAGGCCTATTCACATTGTCCACACGACTTTCACTACTTAATAATGATAGCTTAACATCCCATCACTATCATGACACCTCATATCATTTAACCACTAATTTCTTCTATTCCTCCTTTCGAATTCACATCCCACTTTCTTTCTTTCCATGAACATGATGGCTACGACACCAGTCAGCTCATAGATTCTATTCAACCTTCCACATTATCTCATGCTTTGCAATTTGACATGCTCGACCATCGTTTCATATGACCTCAAACATACATCCTTCCTTCCATTCGTAACTCATACTTATCATCTTGACGGGTTTATACATATCCCATGTCATTGCCTACTATCGAATTTCATCCATCCTTCCTCCTAGCATTGGTTCACACAAAGTAGGGGTTCACCACTTTTATCCTATACACACCTTATTTTACAAAGTTAATCTAAGTAGGATTTCACCACACTTAGTTTCCTCATACTTATTCTAAATTGCTCATACATGTAGAATTTCCACTTTCTATTCTCATATAGTACACCTCATTCTACTTATTTAATACAAGTAGGATTTCAACAATCAATCATACAACACACTTTATTCTACCCTGCACGCACAAGTAGAATTTTACAACTTTCCACATAACAATAATTTATCCTACATGTTTACACAAGTAAAATTTCACCACATCATCACATTAAACACTCTATTCTACACAATTCATACATGTAAAATTTATCCACGTTTATCATGTACACACTTTATCTTAATTGTTACCACATAAGATTCCTCACTTATACACCCTTACAATTTTCGTCCTACATGACTTATGTCAGTAGGACTACACCACCCTTAATCATACGTGATTCATACACTTAGGATTCCTCTACTTCATTTATTCATACCCTTCCAACTTATTTATACATGTAGGATTCATCCACTTTTATTATCTTCACACTCAGGCCTTGCATTTATATTGCTGGTCGTTGTGTTGCATTCCATCCACTTCTAAACTTCTTATTTGAACCGTATCAACGTATATTAATCATCTTAACACCACATATAATTTAACTACTCAAAATGAAATAATTAAATTTACTTACCGGGTTAGACGATCGAGCCTTAAACCGAACACCCTTTTCATACCATGAGCACTTGGTTTGAGTTCAAGCGTCTCCACAACACTTGAATCCCTCAAACCGTGTCTCTGATACCAACTTGTAACACCCCTTCCCGTTATAAAAACTGATTTAGTTGTTTAAAAATACGGGCCAGAAAATTTCGTTTATATTACTTATCAAAATCGGGCAATAACACACTAATCTCAAAACAAGTTAACCTTTAACTTCCATTGTTTATCAGAGTTGCATCAGAACTTAATCATTGAAGACATTCATCAAGTATCCATACTTCCAAAGGTTTGGTGTTCGGTTCCAAAAGGCCCCACGCTCGATCAGAACCGTCATTCCCACCCACTACCTGCCATTAACACTAGTAACCCGTTAGTATTAATGATAACTATCCATTCAACCTTCAACTAGAACTGCAAACATGAAAACAACCATCAAACTTCAGACTTGAGTTCCAAGCGTATCGCTTAGAACAAAAGTTGTTTTAGGCGATATGCTTGTTTTAGCAAGCGTATCGCTTGCTACAACTATTGCTCCAAGCGATACTCTCGGAGCAACTTTTCTAGCGATCCGACTAATTTTACTTAGTCAAATTTCTGCAGTTTTTCACACTTGATTCAATGATCCCACATTTCATCTCCAATTTAGCAACCCTTGTTTTCTTGCATTTCTAACTTCATCATAAGTTTAATAACACAAATATAAACACAACTTGATTCACACTTTGAAATTTACATCATATAGACGTAAAAACCAACACGTGATCCATTAAGCCCCATTCTTGCTAATTATCATTTCCAACCATCTGATGATTTAATTTGACCATCCTTGCATATAAACAATATCTCATGCATCAAAACATGAGTTATTTCACTACCCAAACTTGCACATATACACATTCTACAATCCTACCATTTTAAGCATTTGCATAACTAAATCCAACTTCTCTTAGCACAAGTTTCATGTGTTAAGTATATACACACTCACCCGAAGGTGCATTCTTGGTTTCTTCATTATTTCTAACCATATTCTAATCCAAGATCACTTGGACACCTTAATATCACAATTTACCAATACGAGTACCGTATTGACTAACCTTAATGGGTCAATCACTTTCTATTTTCATTCTTTCATCAATAAGGAACATGAACCATAGCATTTCACTTTCATGGCACTAACCATTTCATACTATTAATTCTACTAAAACATGTAACGCATATCACATTTCTACATATTCAATTTACACCCTATGTTACTCATCTTAACCCCAAGCGGGCCATACAATCATGCTTTACGTCTCACATCTTAGCTTACCAATCATTATCCTATCGGGTCACATTTACACATTTATAATAACACGCTATGATATTATCTTTCTTACCCTTACAGGTCATTCCCTACATTCATACCCAAACGGGTTATTCATTACAATACTACCAAAAAAGGGTCATTCATTACAATCATACCCAAAAGGGTCATTCAATACACTCTTAACCCAAACAGGCCATTCATTACATCTTTACCCAAACGGGTCATTCAACACACTCATAACCCAAACGGGTTATTCATTTCAATCTTTACCTAAACGGGTCATTCAACACACTCTTACCCTAAACGGGTCATTCGTTTCAATCTTTACCCAACGGGTCATTCATCACACTATTACCCTAAACGGGTCATTCGTTTCAATCTTTACCCAAACGGGTCATTCAACACACTCTTACCCTAAACGGGTCATTCGTTTCAATCTTTACCCGAATGGGTCATTAAACACACTCTTACCCTAAATGGGTCATTTGTCTCAATCTTTACTCAAACGGGTCATTCAACACACTCTTACCCTAAACGGGTCATTCGTTTCAATCTTTACCCAAACGAGTCATTTATCACACTCTTGACCCAAACGGGTCATATTGCACACATTCACATAACATACTTCATATATACGCTCTTAACCTAAATGGTCATATTGCACATAATTTACATAACATGCTACATATTTACACTCTTAACCCAAACCGTCATATTACACACTTTATTATAACACATTAAGGTGTTATTCATACTTACCCAAAAGGTCATATTACACACTTTATTGTAACACCCTAAGATGTTATTCACACTTACCCAAACGGGTCATAATACACACTTTTTATAACACCCTAAGATGTTATTCACACTTACCCAAACGGGTCATAACACACACTTTTTAGAACACACTATGGTGTTATTTACACTTAACAAACGGGTCACATCTAACACACTTTCATTCATTCCTCTTAACCCAAACGGGCTCTTACCACATTTACTATATTAACATACTTTGACTCATACATCCTACCCAACCGGGTCATAAAAATACTTTCACATACACCACTTCGATGTTGTACACACCTTCTAACTAAACAATCTACTTCAACCTATGTTGCCAAACCACAAAATATGTAACTATAACATTTCAACAAATTTCATAACCACGCTCGTGGTCAATCACTTTATAGCATACTTTGAAACATAATTTATAACAACTTATGTGTTACCTCGAGTCTTTAATTCTAGAGTAAATTACACAGAAGGTCCTTTATGTTTTACCCCGTTTACGAATTAAGTCCTTTAAGTAAAGTTGTTTCGATCGACATCCTTTATGTTTTTAATATGTTTCATCGGAGGTCCTTTATCACTAACGGTGTTAAAAATCACTCTTAAGTCAGGGGTAATATAGTCATTTTGAAAATATCCTTAAATTAAATTTTAATAAAAATACTAATAAGAAAATCCTTTATCTCCGGTAAGCTAAACGTGGATCCTCTCCCTTATACTGATCCCCCACATCCACATCCCTCATTCCCACCACCATGACTCATGACCACCACCGTTCCACCACCACCAGCCACCGTCGGAAAACCACCACCATCACGAACCGCAAAACAACCACTGTCACCAGAACTACAATGCACCGTCGCCACCGCATCTGTCGTCGTTCACCGACCTAACACCGCCTCCGTCGCATAACCACCACCAGCGCCGCCATAACAGACAACACTACTACCCGCACTATTCTTCGTCGTCGTCATGCGCCTCCATTAGAGGCTGCTGCTGCTGCCTCATCCTCATCTTCTCCTTCCTCGCACTCCTCCTCCTCACTTTCGTCCTCACCGTAAAGCCTAAAAAGCCCCATTAAAGCAGATCTCAGTGTAATTGTTCGTCCGAAAAGAAATCCCCTAACAATGGACTTGCGTTTGATTTAGGTCTAGTTTAGTTTTTTAGTTGGGTTCCGATTTGGGGTTTGTTTTAGGTGGATAGGAGTTGTTCAATCTCAATCGTGGTGGTCATTGGAAAGGAAAGAGGTAGGTTACTCATTTCAAGTGAATAGATTGCAGAAAATGAAAACGAGAAATTATTGGAAAGGAAAAAGGTTTTTTTTTAAATTTAATTTAAAGGATTTTTTAAATTACTATATTGTCCTTGATTTAATGGTGGTTTAACAGCGTTAGTGATAAAGGACCTCCGATGAAACAAATTGAAAACATAAAGGATGTCCATTGAAATAATTTACTTAAAGGACCTAATTCGCAAACGGGGTAAAACATAAAGGACCTTTTGTGTAATTTACTCTTAATTCTAGCATTCGTTGAGGGCTTGAGCTCCCACCACATTCACCTATAATTAATTAAGCACTCATTTTAATAATCCAGAACATAATCATACTTAATTCTTAAGTACTTTACTAACTATAATTTGTGAAAACTACACACTTTTAAGTTCAACATCTGTTGGGTTCCGCGAGGGGCTCTTTAATAATGTTGGGATAATTTGATTTAAACAAGATAAACAAGTTGCGGAAAGTAAATCAAATTGGAAGACATCAATTCATAAAAGGGTTATTCTGTATATCTCAAATGTAAATAATGGTTTACACGAGTTTATAGTATAACTATGTATCAACAGAAATAACTTTTCTACGAGAGTGATGTTGTAATTGCTTTGAGAAGATATTGAATTGTATGCTTGACGTCTTTCTTTGTTTGGTGTAGTGAGCTTGCTATTTATAGGAAGATGTGGCAAGTTGCTTTGGATAAGGTGGTTGAGTGTTGGAACTAAAATCTATGTGATTGACACTATCATATCTGTTTACCGAAGCATTCGACTGAAGAATCCATCGTGAATTGATTCAGAGATGCGGGTTGTGATGCTCGAGGCTTGCAAGTTTGGACCGAAGACCGTTTTCTGGAAATGTCAACCGTTCAGGTCAACGGAAGATCGGTTCAAGCGAGTCAAGCTTCTGATTAATTAAATCAACTTTGATTTAATTAATATTTATTTTATTCGAGTTTAGTTTTATTTTGTTCAATTTATTATGTTTTTCACTTGTTAGTCATCCTCACTATATATATAGTGAGGGTGCCCCATTCACCAAAGAGAAGAAATGCTCCCATGTTGGATGATGCATTCTCTAGAGTGATGTGAGATTCCATTCCAGAGAGAGAGATAGAGCCATGGATTTCTAGAGAGAGATTGAGTGTTGTCATGATTTCTTTTTCTTGTAATCATTCGACTAGTTCATCATCTTTCTTGTGTTTTGATTTCCTAGATTCCTCTCATCTTCATCGTCTCAGGTTTTCGAATCCGACCCTCGTTCTCGCTCACGATCGAGATTCTTGTAGTGAAAATCGGCCCTTACAAATGGTACCAGAGCGAGGTAACCGATCAGATTTCTTCTCACGGTGAATCTGATCACTTGAATCTTGATTTTGAGCTTGAATGAGATGAAGATTTGAAAACCCATTTTTGGAGACTTTTTCTATTTTTTTCTTTATTTTTGGAGCTGTTGGATGATTTGTGGATGAATTTGATGATGTATTCATGTTGTTGGGTTCATTTGGAAGTGATTTCATGCTCCAAATATTCAGATCTGTTGAAGAAATGAAGATCCGAGCAGATTTTTGAAGCTGTTAGAGTTTTCCCGTTTTTGGGGTTTTGGGGGTTTTTGAAGTTTTTCGAGCTTGATTCTTAGTTTTCTGGGTTATTCTTCATGGATTTGGATGAAATGAGGTATGGTTCTCAATGGAAAATGCGTTCCAGATCCATTGGAATCATCGGTTTCGTCTAAATCTCAACCGTTTGGGTAGATCTGGAAAAACACACACTAGTGCGTGTTTCATGGTGTTCTTCGTGTTCTTGAAGATTTCCAGATTTTGGAGACTGATTTGATCCGATTTGCTATTGTTTAAGGATTTTCGGTGGCCACAACATTGTCGTGGATGGTTTAGCTTCACATATCTTGCATCATAACGGGTTCTCCATTCGTTTTGGGCAGATTTAAGATCACCAAGTAAGGTTTCTCCTTGTTCATCACGTTTTCCAGATTTATTCAAGTGTTTGAAGCTATGAAGATTGCCTTAGCGAACTTCAAGTCTGCTTAGCGAACTTAAATAGTTTTAGCGGACTTGTTTTATGCTATAGCGAACTTGAGTCTCTAGCGGACTTCAAGGTTGTCCTAGCGGACTTCCGTTAAGCTTAGCGGACTTCAAAAGTTAGCGAACTTGTTATCTGGATTTTTGTTCGAGATCGGTTCGTGAGTTTTTGAACGTCCAGGGTGATAGAGCATGAAGTCACGAGTTCGTGTGTACAAAAATCATCGAAAACGGATGAGTATCATGGGAGATATGTGGAAAATACATTTTTTCGACCGTGTTCGTTTTTCCGGTGGTTATGTCCGGCGGATTAGGGTTTTACAGGGTTGATGGAGAAGACAGCTGACGTGGCAGCAATCAATTGGACAGAAAAGAAATGTCTCTCTCCTGTTGTCGGTCAAAGCAAGACATTCTCTTGTTGTTGTCATGATTTAATTAGATGGGAGAATTCCTCGTGGGACCATTTGCTCAAAAGAAGCCGTTGAATGGAGATGGTTGTCGCCTTTTCATTAGTGGAAACATAAGCGCGTGGGACCCCCATCAGGCTGAAAGAGTCATTAATGACAGCTCTCGCTGTTGGCCTTCGATTGGCCCAGGCTCCCTCACGCGGATCAATCTGTTCCTGCCGTCAGATACAACAAATCACAACCGTTGATTAGTATTGGCTGCTGTCACGTGATTGGTGCATCACCCCATCACACGGATTGCACCTACAGCCCTCGATCTTCCTTTATTTCCACCGTTGGATCAGAGTTGAAGCTCCATTGTGATTGGCTACGATTTTTTGACATGGATTGTGCTTTCTCAAAAGATTTTGACCATTAATTAATTTTCTGCATTATTTCGTTAAACACGAGTTTTTTTTTCGTTTTTAACAAGACTGTTAGAGCATATTCCTATGCTACCTTGTGTCTAGTGTATTGTATCTAGGTTAGGGCATCTTTGTGAGTCTTAGTGGCAACATATTGGTGGCCGTACCAAATGGTACACCGGACCAATTGGTATTGTAGGTCCGGTTATCTCCCAAACACACGATATCTCTATCACAAACGAGTGCGGAATCCTCGTAGGTGATTGATTCAAGAATAGAGATGAAGAGAACACAAGAAAACGATGATTAAAACGATAAAAACTAGATCTTTGCACACAAGAAACCTTGTCGGGTACAAAACAGTAATCGTAAACTCACTCCTCTCGGGTTTACGATCGTAATCTCCAATGGATCGTAAACACCTTATGGCTGCCCTCTCTCAATCGTAAACAAGCAACCCTCAACAAGGAGGTCAAGTGGTCTATATATAGACCACCATTGGGTTTACTATTGGGCCCCTTTTGGATCATAAACCCAATAGTAAACCCAAGCCCAATCATAAACTAGCCAAAACAATAATCAAACTAGCCTATGATTCTAATCAAACCCTCTAAGCCCAGCCCAACATATTTAATATTACAAGCCTCATAATCTAGCCTCTACAATCTTCCCCTAGGCTTGTGATATTAAATGTCTTCGATCTTTGAAAAACTTCTTCTTGACTGGCTGGCATAGATGCTGATGAAGATTCTTTCCGCAGAAATCTTCAATGGGTTTCATGACGGGCACTTGGGACTTCCTCTTGATCAGCATCAGCTTGAACTTCTTGAAATGAACAAGCAATGAAATGGAGGACTCTCATTGACTTGCTTCTTGAAAGAACTGGTTCTTGCTGTATCTTCGGTAACTGTCTTGAATCTCCAAAACAATTAGAGGTTAAATTTTGAAAACCCCTAACTGTGAAGAACTTGATTGTTGAACTTGGATCTTCATGATCTCTGACTGCTCTCTGCATCACTTTCTTTTTCAAAGATTGACTTGAAATCTTCAGCTTCCCCTAAACTTGTGAGCATTTTCTTTGAAAAACTTTTGAAGCTTTTGGATACTTGTAAAGATACCAACAACTTCCCCTGAACAGTTGCTTTTCAGATGGAAGTCTTGTCCGGTTGGTTCTTTAACTTGAGCAGCAGCAACATCTTTCTATCATCAACCTGTCTGACACACATTTGAAAAAATATACACTACCAGACATGTGATGACTGGTCTTTGGGTTAGGAGGTAATTATCATCTGTTCAGTTGATTCAAATTAACATAATTTTAACCAAAAACCCTAATATAGATTACGGGTTTTCTATAAAACTTTCCCTGAACCCAAAGACCTCTAAAGACTTCCCCTTAGCTGATTACTTCCCCTCAGCTAAGGACTTCCCTTGAGATAATACATATTATCCTCGAGTTCCCTTCGGATACTATGTATTATGGAAGTCTTTTAGGATAATAAGTATCATCCTCGAGTTCCCTTCGGATAATACTTATTATCCCCTCTCCTTCCCCTAAAAATTTGTCAAGATCTGACGGAGGAAGTCTTTACCATTAGATAATAAGTATCATCCTCGAGTTCCCTTCGGATAATACTTATTATCCCATACTCCTTCCCCTAAAAATTTGGCAAGATCTGTCGGGGGCATATTGTCATGCATTAAAACCCATGAAAAACACATTTTGACTTCTCAAATCAACCTGGCCAAGACGAAAACACACCAAAAAGAACTTAACGACTCACACACTAAAGATAAAAGTAAACAACTACTTACCAAACCAAACATGAGAAAGTTTACAAGGGATCAAACCGTATGAATCTGACTGAGGAACCCTTTTCAGCTTCAGTTACTTGACTAGTCCAGGTGATTGCCGGTATGTTTGTCCGCTTTAAACTCAAACCCGTTTAGTCCCAACCGAATGCGTCATGCTTAATATAGTACAATATTACCATCATGTTTAATTGTCCCCACACCCAAGCGTACACAGCAAAACCTACCCAACCTCAGAGTTTATTGAGGATTCACAAACCCCCAACTTGAGGAACCATGCACCCCGACTATGACTACCACTTATTTTCATTAACCATCAGTTGGTGATCAGGTCGGCCGCTAAGCACGCAAAGAAGACCAACTGAGTGATTATTTTTCATTTTCTTTTCTTTTTCATTTTTTTTTCATTTCTTTTTCTTTTCTTTTTATTATGTGGTGTAGTCATGACAGCAGAGACATGGCGTGTGAGAGAGTGAATACTAGGTATAATTACCACTCTCAACCCGTTTTTGCTGGGACTCAGTCTTTTAAACCATGCAACCTAGGATGGGAAACTAAACATATATATCTTTTAAGTTCACTGCACTTTCATTGGAGGTCATAAGTTTAGGTCGAGCCTACCGAGCATATCACCGTGGAGCTTGCCTTTCACTTCCGCCTTACGCGTGTCAGCCATCTCCAACCCGGACATTCATTTTACTTCCCCTAAACTTCTCAAAAACAAGACACAAACAATTAAAAATTGAAAAGCACACTATTTTTTTTTGAGGGGTCAACATTTTCAAGACTATTAGGTTGAGGGGTCAACATTTTCATCTTTTCCATTTCTTCCCCTTGCTTTTTGATTTTTAATGTCACAATTTTGTGAACATCATTTTTTTTTTAAAACAATAAAGATAAAACACACCAACACACTTAAAAGAACAAAACACAAAATTTTGAAGACATCTGGCCAAGCTAACTTTCAAAGTATTGATTTTGAAAATTTTAGAAAATTGGGTTTAATGACATGCACACTTCATTGCATTTGAAGTCAAACACTTCAATAAATAATCACCAAGTGAAAATTTTAGAAAAAATGGTTTGACTCAAAACACCCTTTGTTGCCTCATTCACACAACCAAGTTAAGAACAGTACCTTTCGTGCTGAATTTTACCTTTTACCTCTCAATGAGACATACCTTCCATTTATAGATTACTTGACATGACATGAAGATACGTCTCCTAAACTGTGCCTGGAACAATCACTTATCAACAAACAAATTAGTAATAAAAACGTTAGTGATAATCCTCCTTGATCGTTCCTGCACAGAGTGAGAGATTAGTTAGCCATTGGTACCCAGGCCATTGTTTTTCTGGGTACACCTGAGGAATCAATGAAAGATACCTCTTGTAAGAACATCCCCTTTGAAAAATCAGGAAGTTGGGATGATTCGGTTGTAGCTGCCTTGACTTTTGGCTTCCAAATTCCAGGTGATTTAACATTTGTTTTAGTCACTTTTGGAGTTGTGACCTTAGGTATTTCAACCTTCTTCATTTTAGATTCACTTTTCAAAACAGTTTTTGTTTTAGTCACCTTTTGAGTTGTGACTTTAGGTATTTCAACCTTCTGCATTTTAGAAATATTTTTCAAAACAGTTTTAGTTACCTTGGGAGGGGTAACTTTGGGTTTTTCAAGTTTTGATTGCTTTGAAAATGGTTTCATCACCTTTTTCTGAAAATTTTGGTAACTTGGAAAGCTGTTGTTTTGATTTAAAGTTTTTCTTTCAGCTTTGGCAGCACCCCAATGTTGATCAGAGGGTTTAACCTTGGGAGTAACAGTCTTCATTGCCTTAGGTTTCTGCACCATCATCGGCTTAGACTTCACAGACTCCTGAGATGAAACCTTTTGATTTTTCGGAAAATAGGGTACATAGGGGCGATACAGGCAGTTTCTAGCAATATGACCAGCGATGCCACAATTAAAGCAAGTCTGCTTCTTTAGATAGAAGTCAGACGTGTACCCATTTGTCTTTGGTGGCTGATATGGAGCTGGTTTGCTCTGTGTCTGCCTCTTTGGTCCATTTGCTGATCCAAGATTGACTCTTGGCTGGTTCCTCGAAGCCTGTGTCGAACCTGTCTTAACCGTCTTTGTGCTTCCTTGATTCGTTGACGTTGAAGCACCATTCTTGCAATTACAACAACAACTGCATGATCCAACTGAAGAAATGGGAGACACAACTACTCCCTTTAGTTTTTCATTCTTCACTCCAGCTGTTGACTTCATACTCGGATGTTTAATGGTGATCTTTGGCTTCTCATCTTTAGCTTCACTGATCACTCCATCAGTTAGTCCCTTGAACTTGGAGGAGAAGGATGGTAAGTCATAGCCAACATCTGGTTCTTGGTCAAACATAGATCCAGATGTCATAAAGATCTTCCCCTCAGGCCGTGTTGTCAAGATTACCTTTTCCCTTTTGACTTCGTCAACAACTTTCAAGCATGGGGTTTCAATTTTAGGGTATGGTTTCAACTCTACCCCAGCTTCATCAGACTTGGAGCTATGACATCTGTTATACTCCTGGCACTCAGCATCATCTCTTGATACATCCTCTATTCTCCCTTCACCATATGTCATGTTTGCCTCGTTGTCTATTTCCTCTTGAGTCAATGGTGTAGTTCCAACCAAGACACTATCAATAGGAGGAGCAGCTTCTTTATAATCTGACTTGGTTCGTTCAACTTGATCCTCACTAAGAAGTATTCCCATAATGTCTCTGGGAACTGGTGGAGGAATAATGATGTTTGCAGCCAAGGCCTTATCAGTCTTTTCTGACCCAAATCCAGGTGTGTGTTTCCCAACTTGTCCAGTTACAACAGCAAGTGACAATTCCTTTCCAGCATCCAGCATTCTTTTGCTCCTCATTTGATTCATATCAAGTTTAACCTGCATCTCATTGTTCTTATGCTTCAGGTCATCTATCTGCTTACTTAGCTCAACTATTTCTAACTTAGCGTTGTCATACAAATAGGCGTTCTCAGTTGCAAGGTTCCTATATTTTGCTATATCTAATTTCTGGGCTTTAACTTTTTCTTCATTCTTTTGCCATTTACCCTTAAATGAGCTCTTCTCGCATTTTGTCTCAAACAATTCTGACTGAAAATTTCTACACATTTGCTTAAGTTCAGGAATTATACGAGCACAAGTAGGATTAGGGCATATCTCAGCATCTTCGTCCTCAAATATATTCTTTTCTTCAACCACTGAACTCATTATGCAGCTTCTGAAAATCTTGAAAAATCTGCAAAAACGGCAAAATCGGCAAAAGTACTATTCAAAGAATAGTGTCAAAAACTTAAAACTGAAAAACGGAGGCCTTCGGAGTGGAATTTGGGGGTCCAAACGAGCTCCCCTGGACGTTAGTCTGGGGTAATTCTGGGGCTTGATGTCACGAACGTCGTGTTTAAATTTGAGCTTCTAACTCCAAACGAGTCAAAAGTTACGCCCGTTTCCGTGAAAGTGAGAAAAAGTGACTTTTTGCCGCAAAAACCTGTTTCCGATCGTAAACCCTGTTTCCGATCGTAAACACCTCCGGGTCGTAAACACCGATCGTAAAGATGATTCCGATTAAGTCTAATCGTAAACTCCAATTACGATCCAATTAGATCGTAAACTCTGATTACGATAACACGAGATCGTAAACACTGATTCCCACTCCGAGATTCCGGTAAGGCAAAATCGTAAACGTCGATTACGACCAGGAAATGTCGTAAACACCCAAAAGTACGATCGTAAACGCTTAAAAATCGTTGCTTGAAGTCGTAAACATGTATCTGATGAAGATCTTCAAGTCCACCAGTCGTAAACACTCAAGAATACCCAGAAAACTGAAGAACACAGCAGCTATGCAGATCGTAAACGCCAAAAACACCCAAATCTTCAACCAAACTTGAACACAAACCCAGAAAACTCTTGAATCAATATCGTGAGAGCCTCGAATCTAAGATTCTTGGCTCTGATACCAATTGTAGGTCCGGTTATCTCCCAAACACACGATATCTCTATCACAAACGAGTGCGGAATCCTCGTAGGTGATTGATTCAAGAATAGAGATGAAGAGAACACAAGAAAACGATGATTAAAACGATAAAAACTAGATCTTTGCACACAAGAAACCTTGTCGGGTACAAAACAGTAATCGTAAACTCACTCCTCTCGGGTTTACGATCGTAATCTCCAATGGATCGTAAACACCTTATGGCTGCCCTCTCTCAATCGTAAACAAGCAACCCTCAACAAGGAGGTCAAGTGGTCTATATATAGACCACCATTGGGTTTACTATTGGGCCCCTTTTGGATCATAAACCCAATAGTAAACCCAAGCCCAATCATAAACTAGCCAAAACAATAATCAAACTAGCCTATGATTCTAATCAAACCCTCTAAGCCCAGCCCAACATATTTAATATTACAAGCCTCATAATCTAGCCTCTACAACGTCCATACCAGATGGTATGCAGGTTGATATGTTACACCTATAAATAGTTCGTGTTAGAGAGAGTTAGAATCAGTTATGTCATTCTCTACTCTTAAGTGTGTGTAACTGAGTGTGTTCTCTCTCTTTCTAGACTTTGTGTATTCTGTAAGTGAAATCAATAAAGCAAAGCTTTATTCACATCCGTGTTCATTGATTGACTGACTCATGCAGTAGTAAGATCCCTCCATGGTTTTACAAGTGGTATCAGAGCATTTGGCTGCTCTACTGCTGCGATTTGGTCAATTTTTAAAGAGAGAAAGTTTGAGTTTTCTTCGTTTTTCATCTATTTTTCTCAATTCTGAGTGATTCTAAGGTAAAAAATGATTTCAGAGTGTTCCTAGTGAGTTTTCGCACCTCACTGAATCAAATTCCAGTCCCAAAAGTCGAAAATTTGAAAAATTCGTCGATCTCAGTTTTGTATGTCGTTGGTACGCTCGAAGAACAACTGGTACATCTTTGGTACGTTTCTGGTACGCAAGGCAATATTCATCAGTTTCTGGTACGCTGAAATTTGGTCCGGAAGACAATCTTCAAGTTTGGTCCGCGACGGTTATTCATTGGTCCGCTGACAGTTACTCCGTACCAAACTGGTACGCTGAAGTCATCTGGTCCGCATCTGGTACGCTGAGTTGGTTTGGTTTGTTGATTTGGTCTGGTACGGAGATTGGTACGCTGAGAAGTTTTGGTACGCTAGCAAAAAAGTGTTATTCACTAAAACTGACGTAACTTGAGAACCGTTAAGAGTTACGGGAGCTAATACCAGCCAAAACGTTTGTCTCGACGATATCTATACTTTTACTCACCTAACAGCCAGTACCTTCCGGTTTGACCCCAAAATCCGCTTGGAAGACCTCCGTTTTTGAGTTCGAAGTTTTGACATTCAATTTTTTTAATTTGAAGATGAGTGATTTTCAAGCGTTTTTAGCTATGCAAACCTCGATACAAGCCATGATGAACTATGATAATGAAATCGGAACAACCCAGAAGGTTCCTAAATTACTTCAATTGGAAAATTATCATAATTGGAAGAAAAGATTTGAATCTTACATATACTCACAAGATGTTGATTGTTGGATTCCGATTGAAAAACAATATGAATATCCACTGATTGCTAATACTTTACCAAAGTCGATAAGTGATTTTGAGCCTAAAGAAAAGAAGGTATTCGCATTACCTAAGGATTTGATGCATCAGTTTAAGAATTTTCCAACGTCGAAACAATTATGGGATGCTATTAAGGAAAGATGCGAGGGTAATGATCAGTACAAAAACAATTGAAAGAAAGTTTTGAAGAAAGAGTTTGACAATTTTGGGCTTTATGAGAATGAAAAGATCACAGATTTGATTGCAAGGTTTTCATATTTAATCAATGAACTTGACATTGTAGGTGTTAAGAAAGAAAATGATGAATTAAAGGAGAAATTCCTGGAAGCTCTTCCCGAAAAGTGAAAGAATTTTGTGATGATGTTGTCTAATGATCCAAACTACTCAAGTTGGACATTTAATCAGCTGATAAGCAAATTACAAGCTCGAGAAATGGAATTACTTGTGAAAAAGTCAGCAACTCCATCTGTTCAGAATCCTGAAGTATATTTTGGAGAAAATTCTGCTATTGTTCATGCTAAAACAAAGTCACATTCTATTTCAAGCAGTAATCCACCATTAACAGCTTTTCTTGCTGGAAAGTCTGAAAATACTGGTTATTCTTCAGGTTGCAGTTTTACTATTCCTAATAGATCAATCAACAAGTCTGCTTCTACTAAAGCAACCGAAGATTTAGCTGCTTTGTTGTCTGCTTTCATATCATCTTCGTCTGGATCCATATTTAGTCAAATTGGTAATTCTGGTTTGATTTCGGAGGATCTAAAACAGATGGATGATGATCAGCTAAATAAATTAGATTTGGATTGGAAGTTTGCTATGACTATTGAAAAAGGAAGAAGGTTTATTGACAAACATGGCAAGAGTTCTATTCTTCAAGGATGCAAACTGGGTTTAGATAAGTCTAAATTGAAACGTTACAAATGTTCTAAATTAGGACATTTTGCTCGAGAATGCAAGCAATCTTCTTCTAAACCAAGCACTTCAGATAGTCATAATCATAATAAAGATGCAAAGGCTTTAGTGGCTGAGGAGGGTTATGATTGGGCTGCAGATTTTCCAGATGAATCTGCATTTTTAGTCCATTCTCCAGAAAATTATGCATTAATGGCTACTATGCAAGGTTAATTAAGTGATTCTGAATCTCAAACAAGTGCATCTGAAACAAGTGATTCTGAAGTTAGTGGGTATGAGTCAACATGTGAATTTTGTGCTCAAAAAGAAAGAAAGATTTGAGAATTAATTTCTGAAAAGGAAGGGTTGATTGTTGAACATGAGAAGAAAGAAGCAGAGATAGAAGGTTACAAAAGAAAGTGTGAAGATTCTGATGAGATTTTCAAAGCTAACGCAATGTTGGAAAAAGAAAATAAGGTGTTAATAGAAGAGGTTTTAGAGCTAAAAGCAAGATTGATTGAGATGGTAAGTGACAATAAAGAACAGATCGTGAAGTTACAAAATGAAAATGTTGAGTTAGTTACAAAGGTTGAAAAGTGGGAGTTCGAAGCAAATGATGCTGTTGGAGATTTCGATGCATTACACTACGTCAAAATTCACCTTTGGCCACGGAAAAAAACCGTGACAAAAGGTGTTTTGTCACGTTTTTTTTTCCATTCCAAACGACACCATAGGTGCCGTGACCATATGTACCCTACGGCCACGTTACAATATCAGTGGCTGAAGCCACCTATAAGCGTGGCTAAAGAGTACCAATATTTGTTGTTGTAATCAAACAATTCTTCAGAAAAGCGTGGCGAAAGGGTTCCAACGGCCACATGTGTTTGGTTAACGTGGCCTTTGGTATTTTATGGTCACGTATATTCGTGTTTTAGCCACATACATTATAAAAATACGTGGCCAAATGGTTGCTGAAATCATACATTTTGTCACAGTACGCGTGGCCAAAGGGTGGCAACGGCCACGTTAAAATATCAAAAGCGTGGCCTTTGGTATTATATGGTCACGTATATTTGTGTTTTAGCCACATATGTTATAAAAAAACGTGGCCAAATGGGTTGCTGAATTTTTAATTTTTGTCCCAATACGCGTGGCCAAAGGGTGGCAACTGCCACGTTAAAATATGAATAGCGTGGCCTTTGGTATTATATGGTCACGTATATTTGTGTTTAAGCCACATATGATATGAAAAAACGTGGCCAAATGGGTTGCTGAAATCATAAATTTTGTCCCAATAAGCGTGGCCAAAGGGTGGCAACTGCCACATTAAAATATAAAAAGCGTGGCCTTTGGTATTATATGGTCACGTATATTTGTGTTTTAGCCACATATATTTGGAAAAAAAAAAGTGGCTAAAGGGTAGTTGAAATCAGATATTTTGTCCCAATACGCGTGGCCAAATGGTGACAACGACCACGTTAAGATATAAAAAGCGTGACCTTTGGTATTATATGGTCACGTATATTTGTGTTTTAGCCACATATAATTGGAAAAAAAAAAGTGGCCAAAGGGTAGTTGAAATCAGATAATTTGTCCCAATAAGCGTGGCCAAATGGTGGCAACGGCCACGTTAAAATATAAAAAGTGTGGCCTTTGGTATTATATATATGGTCACATATATTTTCTTAATTACAATTAATTATATATTAATTAATCAGTACAGAGAAACCTTAAAAATCATATATTATAATTAAAAATTAGTGTACATACACTAATCATGACGCTGTTCAAAAAGATAACATACGACACTAGCTAATCAAAGTTTAATTTCTATAATAATTAATTATAATTTCTTGTCCGTGCTGATCAGCTGCTTCTGCTGGTGCCGTGTGATTTTTCTATTTATCACATTTTGATTCTTCAGCTGGTTTGGTGCTACGTACACTACTTTCTGCATCTTTTTCCGATCATTATTTACCTGGAAACATGACAAATAAAACCGATCAGATATATATAATATATATATAAAGTTAATTAATTAGCGGATACGATTAATTAATGTAGTAATTACCTGTGGTTGTTCCAATACTTTTTGAACCGTAGAATGATCAACCGGCTGTGATCTATCTGACTTGTTATTAGAATGAAGGATCATTCGGTTCATCGGCCATGCAATAATATATTTATTTTCAACCTCCGAAAGCGTTGTTTTACCATCTACTGGGAATGGTAAAAATGTTGCACCCTTTTTGACCTGATAAACTCTAATTCTACGGCAACCAGGAGCTAATGGACTTCCATGAATCTTCTCATCTTTTTGTTTTGGTAATAATTCAGCCATTCCCACGACGTTCAGTGGATCCCATTCCATGTGCAACGTCGCAGTTTGGCTCCCCTGATCAGAAGTGACATAATAATAATAATAATATTATTAATTATAGCATATATATAAACAATTAATTAATTAAAGTAAAAAATAGAATACAAAAATTGTGGTATATACTAATCTATACCTCTTGGATTACTGGCTGCAGATCGATAGCAGCTGCAATGGCATCATAATTATTTGGTTTTTCCAACTGAAGATCACTCTTCTTAGGAGGTACTTTACGAGCTGCAGGTTTTGCATGTCTCTTATTCTTTTCCTAAATTGACACCATGTAATTAACTGATTAGTAACATATATATTAATTAACGATAACGTCAAAGCGATTTGTCAAATTTCTAAATTAATTATATATATATACCACTTCCTGCTCTGATGCCCCAGCATCACTGGCTGCAGCAGCTGCTGCTTTTGTCATTTTTCTCTTTCTCACCTAAAGACAGCATCAGCATTTAATTAAATGATCATATAGCAATTAGTTATAAGGGAAGTACACAACTGTGTAAATTAAAATAGTTACCCTTTCCTTTTGCGACGCTGTTGTAGATGGAGGAGTGTGTTGTGATAGAGTCGCAGAAGAGACCTACAATTCAATTAATTAATAAAATCATATCGATCATAACCGGCTAAACATTAGTTAACTATCCTGATGAACTTTAACTATCCTGATGAACTTATCATAGCCGGCACAGTTAATTATTAATTATATTCCGGAACAACTCTAACTATCCTGATGAACTTTAACTATCCTGATGAACTTTACCTATACTGCTGAACTTTAACTATCCGGATGAACTATAACCAACACGGTGAACTATAACTAGGGACGCATGTTCATCCAGATGAACTAGCTAGAATCTTCCGGATCAACTCTAACTATCCCGATGAACTCTAACTATCCTGATGAACTTTTTACTATCCTGATGAACCTTACCTATCCTGAGGAACTTTAACTATCCGGATGAACTCTAACTATCCGGATGAACTATAAGTAGAGACGCATGTTCATCCAGATGAACTAGAATCTTCCAGATCAACTCAAATTCAGAACTGTTTCAAATCCGTACCTTATCGGCCGACCTTTGAGATGAGTTTGATTGAGTAGATTGTTTCCGCGATGTATTGTGCGCAGAATTGATCATGTCCTACGTACAATTAATTCAATTAGTTAATTAATTAATAAATAATATATATATATATATATATATATATATATATAGTTTGTCCCTTACAGACGCTCTATGAACTTGTTTATCTTGAATCACAGACTCCATAGCCGCCATAAGCTTATCAATTCTCTCATCCTGTGATTTAACCATATCAGTGAGGCGCTCAACCTCTTGATCCTTTTTCTCACGCAGCTGTCTTTCATTTTTTAGTTCCGCCTCAAGTTTTTCGATCCGTTCTTTCGATCGCCCTTTTGGAGCACCCCAATATCCACGGGAAGTCACTCCTTACCCAATACCTTTTAGGTATCCACCCCTTTCCTTGCCAAGGACCAGTGTCAGGGCATCCGTTCCCGGTTCTACTGTCACAGATCCCGCATTTATCTTTGTTTCATTCTCGGCCTGCAGTAATATAATTTAGTTAATTTAATGAGGTGCTGTTAATTTTTAACATGTGAATAATTAGGTATATATATAGCAATTAAACTTACTATATCATCTGCTATGCCCTTCACCACAGGGGTTTTGTATTCCCCCTCTTTATTTACCCTTCCTTTCCTCCACATAAACGCTCGAGAGGGGCAATCATCAGCTGCAATTTCTTTGTTTTGTACCTTGTATTATAATAATAATATATATCAGACTTGAAACATAAACGTTCTTAACCATGACTGGGTGTAACACACTTAGCTTATTACCAGTTTTTCTCTCAGAAAGACGTATCCTCCCCGCCCCATTGAATGATCATAAGTATAATTTGCTCGAACCTCTTTTCCAATCTTTGACGCAGCCTTTCCAACAGAACAGTAGGATATATAATTATAATCTCATTAATTAACACTTATTAGCTTACTTAATGAAATCTGCAGTTTGAATTGAATAAAAACCTCGAATTCTTCAGATCTTGTATATGCTACAAATCTGTCCCAGTCTTCTTTTTTCACAATAGTGCGATACATCTTTGGAACTTTCTCAAGCACGGTGGGTTTTGCTAGGCTGGGACGAATGTGTTTTTCCAACATATTTCTTCTAAAACTCCTTAGCAACCCACCAAGCCGTACCATTATAGCTCCCCTTCGACAGTCATCAATATTGAAATATTTCTATAAAAATAACATATGACAGGATATTTTAGTCGCATGGAATTCAATAACAAACCTAATATGAGAAAATGTTTAATCTGTTTCATAACCTGAATCGCTGCCCACATTTTGTTCTTGTCCTCTATTGGCACCTTCCTCCATTCTAGATACCTCAATCCAACCCCTGCCCTTACAATGTCTCCCATAAAACTCGAAAATTTTGCTCTATGGACCCCGCCAACCCTTCCCAGCGCATCAAATGTTAGTGGCCATTTTTCCTCACCATTTTTTTCAAATCTGGCATGCCACTGTACCAACCGCGTCATCCCCCTCTTGTTTGCTTGGGGAGCAGAGGCTTCCACATTCTCATTGTCGACTACTTGGGTATCAACTTGGGCATCATTTTTGACTTGGGCATCAATGTTTTCCATGTCCTCTTCACCCGAATCATCGTCAGTATTGTTATCCATTTCCTCTTCATTATCCGAATGATCGGCATTGTTATACATTCCATCATCTTCCGAATAATATTCATTATCATATGCTTCACCTTCAATTTCCATTGTTAAATCAGATGAATCCTGTAGATGACAGTGAAATAAATAGAGAATTAATGAAATAAATGCGATGGAATAATTAAGATGAAATAATTGAGATGAAAATGATCTACTGAAGATGACAGTGAAATTAATATATACTGACGGGAATTAGGTAGTGATCTTCTGAAGATGATAGTGTGATGAATCCGGAACTGATCAATCAATTAGGTAGATGAACTTTTAGTGATATAGAAGAAGAGAGTAATGAATCGTTTTGGTGATAAAGTTTTGGTTAGAGGGAGTTGAATAGGAACTGATCAATGAGTTTTGGGAAATTTGAAAAATGGTGGGAAGTAATTTGGGGATTAATAGGATCGATCCGGGTGAAAACATCTCAGCTAATAAGGACGTGACAACATTTATCGGATTTAATATAAACTCAATTAATACGATTTGCGTTAATATTTATCTTGAATTTTAAAGAGTTAACATGGACTCAAAAAGTTAAAACCACCAAACCACAGGAACGCAAGTCGTATTTAACTTTATTTTAAACATACCTTTAAAATAATATTTAAATGTAAAATGGAATACTAAGCAATAAATTTAATGATAATTGTATCCTAAAATGACCCTCATTGCCCCTAAACACACCTTATTGGGCCGTCATTGGTCCTAACCATGCTTATTGGTTACATACACACCTTACTGGGACTCATTGGTCCCAACTGGCCCTCGTTTCCCCTAAACACGCCTTATTGGGTCTCATTGGTCCTAAACACAACTTATTTGTTACATACACACCTTATTGTGCCATCATTGGTCCTAAACATGCTTATTGGTTACATACACACCTTATTGGGACTAATTGGTCCCAACTGGCCCTCGTTTCCCCTAAACACACCTTATTGGGTCTCATTGGTCCTAAACACAACTTATTTGTTACATACACACCTTATTGGGCCATCATTGCTCCTAAACATGCTTATTGGTTACATACACACCTTACTGGGACTCATTGGTCCCAACAGGCCCTCGTTTCCCCTAAACACACCTTATTGGGTCTCATTAGTCCTAAACACAACTTATTTGTTACATACACCTTATTGGGTCTCATTGGTCCTAAACACAACTTATTTGTTACATACACACCTTATTGGCCATCATTGGTCCTAAACATGCCTATTGGTTACATACACACCTTACTGGGACTCATTGGTCCCAACTGGCCCTCGTTTCCCCTAAACTCACCTTATTGGGTCTCATTGGTCCTAAACACAACTTATTTGTTACATACACACCTTATTGGGCCATCATTGGTCCTAAACATGCTTATTGGTTACATACACACCTTACTGGGACTCATTGGTCCCAACAGGCCCTCGTTTCCCCTAAACACACCTTATTGGGTCTCATTGGTCCTAAACACAACTTATTTGTTACATACACCTTATTGGGCCATCATTGGTCCTAAACATGCTTATTGGTTACATACACACCTTATTGGGCCATCATTGGTCCTAAACATGCCTATTGGTTACATACACACCTTACTGGGACTCATTGGTCCCAACTGGCCCTCGTTTCCCCTAAACTCACCTTATTGGGTCTCATTGGTCCTAAACACAACTTATTTGTTACATACACACCTTATTAGGCCATCATTGGTCCTAAACATGCTTATTGGTTACATACACACCTTACTGGGACTCATTGGTCCCAGCTGGCCCTCGTTTCCCCTAAACACACCTTATTGGGTCTCATTGGTCCTAAACACAACTTATTTGTTACATACACCTTATTGGGTCTCATTGGTCCTCAACACAACTTATTGGTTACATACACACCTTATTGGGCCATCATTGGTCCTAAACATGCTTATTGGTTACATACACACCTTACTGGGACTCATTGGTCTCAACTGACCCTCGTTTCCCCTAAACAAACCTTATTGGGTCTCATTGGTCCTCAACACAACTTATTGGTTACATACACACCTTTTTGGCCCATCATTGGTTCTAAACACAACTTATTGGTTACATACACACCAATTGGGCCATCATTGGTTCTAAACACAACTTATTGGTTACTTACACACCTTATTGGGACTCATTGGTCCTAAACACATCAAATTGACCCATTTGACCCCAAATTGACCAATTATTTAATTTTTATCTTAAATCTTTTTATATAATTTATTTAGAATTATAATTCCCTAAAATTTAAGGGGGCGTTTAGTTGTGGAAAACAGGGGGTGTTTTCCATTTCTGTTTTCCAAGAAAACAAGGAAAACAGAAAATAGTGTTTTTTGAATTTTAACTAAAAATGGACAACACCTTTTTTACTGTTTTCTAGGAAAACAGAAAATAGAGTTTTCTAAATTTTAACTAAAAATGGAAAACACCTTTTTTACTGTTTTCTGTTTTCTGTTTTATATTTTCGTTTTCCAAATATATACAAAAGAAAATGGGCGTTCATTTTCTAGGGTTTATACGCACAACCGCTCGACCTCTCCTCCGTTACCTCCGTCGCCGTCTGCTCCAACGCATCGTCGACGGAAATCTAATGTAATGTAGAGATAGAAAACAGTTGATTTGAACATGTTTTCTAGTTTTCTAATTTTGAAAATGAAAATTCCATCTTTCAATCGGAAATGGGCGTTCTGTTTTTTTGTGTTTAGGGTTTTTGATCGTCTCTGCATGAGTTGTTGATCGGATTGCAATTGTTGATCGTCTCTGTTTTCGAGGATTAGGGTTTTTGTTTAACAGATTGATTTAATAAACAAAAATAGATAAACAAGTATATAACAATAAGTGGATTTCATACTACTGATTCCAATTCCATACACAAAATTGTTTCCTAATTTACATGTTCATTCCTAAAAAAAAAAAAAAACAGAGCAGTTGCGGGTTGAGGTTCACGGGAACCTAGATTCCATCTCCACCATCAACTCCAAATGCCTACTCATTGCTTCTTGCCTCTGTTGAACCAACATTTGAAGTCTGGCATCGGAGACGCGTATCTCTTCTACCAGAAAAGTAGCCATCTGGTATCTTGATGGACTTGGTGGCTCTGTAAGTACCTGGTTGAGCAGGGCCATCCCGTCTAAGACACTCTGTCTCTCTGCCCTGATAATCACCTCGTACCTGTCCAGGGTAGCAACAATCTTTATCTGCAAATAATGTTCAACTAATTCTTTCAAGCTTGCCATTTTCAGAAGGATTTGAGTGTTTTGAGAAAGGGTTTGTTAAGGATTTTGAGAAAAGGTTTGATAAGGATTTTGAAAAG
The DNA here is from genome assembly GCA_039602395.1 of Deinandra increscens subsp. villosa. NCBI lineage: Eukaryota > Viridiplantae > Streptophyta > Magnoliopsida > Asterales > Asteraceae > Deinandra > Deinandra increscens. Next base: position 28,332 of record JBCNJP010005377.1, read on the forward strand.
GTTTTGATGTTGGAGGTGAGAAGTTTCTCATTACTGATCAAGTGGTATGGTTATATGTGCAAATCACTTGAGTATGCGTCTTATCAGATGTGTAATCACTAGAGTATACCATAGGTCTTATTTGATTAATTTCAAAATTACCCACTGAGTTCATGAGGACTGCACATTATAATTGTTGGACTTTTGGTTATCCTACAAAAATTATTTTCACACGTTCTCCAACTGAAATTCCTACACGATATCAAAAAACCACTAATATTTTAATCACACGATCTGAAATTATCCGAAATTACTGTCACACGATCTCAAAAATCAAATTAACAAGTCAAAATTAAACGAAGAAAGTCAAAATTACCCACTAAGTTCATGAGGATTGAGGGAAGATGAACTAGAGTTCTTCAGGATTATAAAGAGTTATTCAGTAATAGAACCGGATGAACTAGAGTTTCTCAGGATCAAGAGTAATTTTCGTTTTAATTTATTTAAATATGATTCTAACTGGGCCCGCTAAATTTTAAAAGAGGCGGGGTAAATTAGAGCGAACTCAATTGAAAATTTCACATATCAATCGACAGAATTTTCCCTCCGTCCTATTACTTCTCCAATAAACAGGTTCACAGTAAAGATTATTGAAAAGGATTTTTAGTATTGATCGTTTTTAATCATCTTAATTTGTTGTTGTATCTGTTAGCAAAACAAACATGGATAAGTCTTGGATGAAAACCAGTAGAACCACGCAATCATATGCCGATGGAGTTAAATCATTCTTATTGTTTGCAGTTACCAATTTGGAGAGTAATGAAATTCCATGTCCCTGTGTTAATTGTCTAAACCATTACTCTTTTAAGGTTGATGATGTAGAATTTCATTTATTTTCAAAGGGATTCGATCAGACTTATAGAAGGTGGATTAAACATGGAGAGATAGACGAGCCCGCAGGAGAGGAGCTTCACACGGAATCATTTTTCGATTCCGGAGTTCCATTGGATGCAGCCGAAACAATAAAAATGGTCAGAGCTACTGAAGAAAATTTCGATGAGGACCATGAGAAGTTTCAAGAACGACTCATGGATGCTGAGAAGCCTCTGTATGAAGGATGCCATACCTTCACAAAGTTATCTGCCTTGGTTCAACTACTGAACTTGAAGACTAAGCATGGAGGATCAGATAAATTTTTTAATGAACTTTTAGTTTTGCTGAAACAGATGCTACCTGAAGGTAATGAGATTGTGAAGAATACATATGAGGCCAAGAAGATTTTGAAGTCAATGGGTGCAGGGTACACCAAGATACATGTGTGTATCAATGATTGTATTCTGTACAGGAAGGAGAACAAGGACCTAACTGTATGTCCAACTTGTGGTGAGTCCAGGTGGAAGGTGGATGAGAGGACTAAGAAACTATACGACAATACTCCTGCAAAGGTAATGTGGTATTTCCCCATCATTCCAAGATTGAAACGACTGTTTCAAGTGAAAACCACAGCGGAGGATCTAAGATGGCATGCCACCAGTTCCAAAACACCCGGTGTGTTACGACACCCATCCGATTCACCGGCATGGAAAGCCATCGATGACAAATATCCCGAAATCGTTGACGATCCTAGAAGTCTTCGTCTTGGCATTTCAACTGATGGGGTCGACGTAAATAGAGGTAACATAAATCACAGTGTGTGGCCGGTTCTATCTGTCATTTACAACCTTCCACCATGGTTGTGTATGAAAAGAAAGTTCATCATGCTTTCGTTATTAATATCGGGAGCGCCTGGAAACGATATTGATGTGTTTTTGGAACCATTAATTGATGACTTAGAGCTGTTATTCGAGGCAGGTGTGGAAACATATGATGCGTATGCGCAAGAACAGTTTACTATGCGTGCAGTTGTTTTATGGACGATTAATGACTACCCTGCACTTGGTACACTTTGTGGTTGCCCGTACAGTGGATTCCGTGGTTGTGTGGTATGTCGGGAAGAAACTAAATGCATTAGGCTTCCTTTCTCAGCCAAGCAGTGTTATGCTGGTAACAGAAGATATCTACCATATACGCATGCCTTCCGAAAGCAAACAGAGGCCTTCAGTGGTAAACAAGAGTCGGAAGTTGCTGCTGATCCTATGACCGGAGAACAGATATACGAAGAAGTTCAACTCATCAGGAACAAATGGGGAAAGGGATTAAGGTGTACTGATTCAGAAATCCCAGAGACCTCAACCGGAAGAGGGGGGAAGATTGATAAGAGAAAAAGAAAGAACAAAGAGAAGCCACCATATTGGAAGAAATTCAATATATGGTTTCGAAGACTTAGATACTGGAGGCATAATAGTGTCCAACATTGCATTGATTTCATGCATATTGAAAAGAATGTGGCTGAGAGTCTTGTTGGAACTCTGCTCAACCTTCCCGGAAAGACGAAGGATGGACTGAATGCGAGAAAGGATCTGAACTTTTTGGGGTTAAGACCAGAGTTGCAGCCTAAACAGAACAAGAACAACATAGTACTTCCTGCAGCGTGTTACACGTTACAAAAAGATGAAAAGGAAAAGTTTTGTGACACGTTGTATAACTTGAAGGTTCCACAAGGCTATTGTTCTAACTTTTCTAGTTTGGTTAGTCTAAAGGACAAGAAACTTGTGGGGCTCAAGTCACATGACTATCATATGCTGATGCAACAGTTTCTGCCAATTGCAATTCGGTCAGTCATGCCTGAACCGACAAGATATGCTATTATAAGGCTCTGTTTTTTTTTCAAATCAATATGCAGCAAAGAGATCAACGTCGAAGAGCTAGACAAATTGCAAGCAGATCTTTGTGTCACACTATGCCTGCTTGAGAAATATTTCCCGCCATCATTTTTTGATGTTATGCTTCATTTGACGGTGCACCTTACTAGGGAGGTAAAATTATGTGGTCCAATATGCTTTCGATGGATGTATCCATTTGAAAGGTGTATGAAGGTAATTAAGGGCCACGTGAGAAACAAAACTTATCCAGAAGGGTGCATTGCTGAGGAGAACATTGTAGAAAAAACGATTGAGTTTCTCAGCGAATACCAAAAAAACATCACAACTATTGGTGTTCCAACTAAAAAGCATAGCAGTGCGGATGGAAGTCCTGGGTCAGCTGGTAGATCAGTTGAAGTCTCTCCAGAGCTCCTATCGAAAGCGCATTTATTTGTGTTGCTAAATACGCCTGAAATTGAGCATTATATCGAGTAAGTAATTTAGATTATTAACCTTTTTTTATCTGTTTAATTAATTATAAACTTTTATAGATAACTTCAATTCATGTAATTGCAGAGAACACATGAAATTTTTGGAAAAGGAACATCCTGGTAGTAGACTAAATGACCTGACTAAGAAGCAGAGCACAACATTTGGTAAATGGTTACGCAACAAGGTCAGCTAAATTTGCTTATTGTTTTAATTCCGGATGAACTGTAACTTTCCTGAACAACTGACCTGAGTTGTCCGGAACAACTCTATTTTCTATCCGGATGAACTATAACCTTCCTGGTGAACTGAAACTATTTTCTTATAGTTTTAATTCCGGATGAACTGTAACTTTCCGGAACAATTGACCTGAGTTGTCCGGGATAACTCTATTTTCTATCCGGATGAACTATAACCTTCCTGGTGAACTGAAACTATTTTTCTTATAGTTTTAATTCCGGATGAACTGTAACTTTCCGGAACAACTGACCTGAGTTGTCCGGAATAACTCTATTTTCTATCCGGATGAACTATAACCTTCCTGGTGAACTGAAACTATTTTTCTTATAGTTTTAATTCCGGATGAACTGTAACTTTCCGGAACAACTGACCTGAGTTGTCCGGAACAACTTTATTTTATTTTTGGAAGAGCTATAATCTTCCTATTCCTAATGAACTCTCCTGATGAACCTACTATGAATTTCAGGTTGAAAAGGAGATGGCGGAGTCCCCAGAAACTATATCAGAGACCGTTAGGTGGATTTCACATGGTCCGCACAGAAGCGTGAGGAAATATGAAGTATATGACATCAATGGCTATTCATTTCGTACAAAATCTCGAGACGGTAGGGTTTACCAGAACAGCGGGGTTGGTGTAGAGGTAAATGACATGCACATCTCTAACGAGGTCTTAACCTATGGAAAAAAACCTTACTATGGGGTTTTAAAAGAGATATGGCTACTAGATTACCATATTAAAACCATCCCTCTATTTATGTGCGACTAGGTTGAGAATACACAGGGGGTCAAAAAAGATAGTCTTGGTTACACTTTGGTCAACCTTAAAAGACTAGGTCACAAGGAGGACCCGTTCATTTTCGCGTCACAAGCACAACAGTTGTTTTACGTCAAAGACCAGCTGGATAAAAAACTGCATATTGTCTTTATGACACCTCCCAGAAATTACAGAGATTATTATGAAGACGATGCCAATGAAGAATTTAGTACGGTAGTTTTTCCTCACAACGATAATGTATTGCCATCCGTAGATGCACGTCACAATGTTTACCATAGAGCTGACTGTACTGGAATGATATTACGAAAAAACAACGGTTAATTGATCATCATTGTAATGTTTTTGAATCTTAGCAAACTACAGTATCAACAATATTTGTTTTTTTTTCTTTATGTATTCTGGAATATATATAATTATGGATCTTAATTTTGAGTCAAGTGTTTCCTTTTTTTGATTGTGCCTGCAGGTCTCCTCTCTTTGACCAAACCAGAGTCAATAAAAGTCAAAAATAAACAAACAAAATCAACTGCTGCTTTAACAAACACAATTACATACATAATCCAAAGGTTATGATTCCATTAATACATTGATCTATAAAATTACAACTGAAAAACTACTAACTTAAAATGGAGAAGAAGCGGCTGAAGAAAAATCCCTCTTTTGCTTTCTCACATGCACTTGCTTCTGATCAAGTGAAAAGAGAGAACAAGTCCCTCTTTGCTTTCTCACATGCACTTGCTTCTGATCAACTGAAAATGGTGAAGAAGTGGCGAAGAGAAATCGGGTTCATGGGGCCAAAAGGGAGAGAAGCACCTGAAAAATACAAGTCCTGCAAACCTCAACATGTGCCCTTACTGCTGACTGTTATAAAATTACACAATAACTTAAAATCTGCTCGCAGTAAAGCATTTGTATGAACCATTAGAGACTCCTCGTCTCCATGGTTTCCACAATAACTTAAAATCTGCTCGCAGGAGATACAGAGTGCAATCTTTCCCCGCACAAGATAAAATTACCAAATCTGAGACGAAAATTTCAATCGAATTTCAGTGGTGAAGATGATAACTTACCGTTTTCCACATACGGATGATGCCAATTCCACATTTTTTGCCGTTGATGATGGACGAAAAACAGAGAGAGAAAGACTGGGAGAAAAGGGTCATGGTGGAGATGATGATGAAAACTGATACAGAGATAGTATATATCGATACTCGAGGGGCGTGGTAGATGGAGATTTGAAAGATAAAGTAAATGAAAAAGTAAATGAAATAATCATGATTACAAGCGCCGTGTCGACTGTTGGTATTCTTTTAGCCACCTAAAATTAATATATCGTGACCATTTGTCATAATTTGTCACGCAGCCAATGTTTTAATATGAGTGGCCATATCACAAGATAATCAAACATGATAAACATATATTATAACCATCATATATATATTATAACTACTAATATCATAACTAAATAAACATATAAACTATTGTTCTTAATTTGTTCATAATTAAACATAAACATCCATTAATTAATAATCCGGATCACTGCAATCTTCGGATATGTATGATCCTGATGAACTTGCATCGTCATCATCATGATCATCATCATCATCATCTTCTTCTTCTTCTTCTTCATCTTCTTCATCTGCTTCATCTGCTTCTTCATGATCTTCTTCATCATCTTCTTCATCTTCATCTTCTTCATCTTCTTCTTCATCTTCTTCTTCGGGTTCATTGAATTTTGTATCAAGGACACGAAATAATTTCGCTGTCTCAACATGGTAGGCAAAACAATCAGGAATCTTCTGCGCATATAGTTGCTTCAGGATGTTCTCAACGTTGTGTTTAATCACAGATTTGTGGGACTTGAAGGATCTTCTTCTCCTGTTACTGTAAACCAAAAAAATACGGTTATGCTTCACATACCAGTAATTAAGGGAGCGTTGATTATCGGCCATTTGATACAAGAATTGGTGTAAACGAACTGGTGTAGAGAATTTGAGAGAATTGATGTAGAGAATTTGAGATCAAGAAAGGGATGGCGGTAAAAAGGAAAATAACAATGATGATGATATATAGGGTAGCAGATTTTAACCCGCTCGAATTAATGGTACAATTATTAAAAAAGCGTTGTTTTAGAGGGAAACAAATCTTCAATTTTTCGCCACGCATTTAATATTTTACCGTGACCATAAAATACATTTTTGTCACTCACAACCTACCATTTAGTCACGGTTAATATATGTGGCCATAGGTAATACATTTTTGTCACTCACAACCTACCGTGACCATTAGTCATCTAATATTTAGTCACACAACCTAATAACAGTGGCCATATGTACTAGCTTTTAGCCACATAACTAAGTAAAAAGCGTGGCCATTGCTCACATTTAGCCACACATAAATAGTTTTGTTTTCTTTTAATTTACTAAGTAATAAAATCTACTCTTCCGTCACACAACATTATTTAAGCGTGGCCATACATTCCTTTTTGGTCACACGAATAAAAAATCATAAAAATTCCGTGGCCGTTTGGTGCATTTCGCCACTCTTTTTTAAGTGTGACAAATAAGTGCCACATGTTTTTGTAAAACAGTGGCTAAAGCCACTGCACCTGATTGTTGTTGTCACATAAACAAAAAAATATGTGGCTAAAAGGGTCCAAAGGCTATATATTTGGCCACGGGTACAAAATATGTGTGGCTAAAACGAGAATTTCTTACCTTTGGCCACACTTTTTTCATAACAGTGGCTATGCGTTATCAAAAAAACCGTGGCCAAGGCCACTTTTTGACGTAGTGTTATATAAGAAATCAAAAGCAAGAGTGGAATCACTTTTGCTTACCAATTTTGAACTTCAGAAAGCTTATGATGAATTCGAACAATGATTATAAAGTTCTCCAGTCAAAATTACAAGATAAAGTCACCGATCTGACAAAAGAAAACAAATTGTTGACAAGAAATGTAGAGATTTATCAAGGAAAGGTGGAAAAAGTAACATAGGAAATGTTTGATGCCCATGATAAAGTGAGAAGAGAAAAGTCTTTGTCTAACAAAGTTTCAGAACAGCTGATAGAATCAGAAAAGACCTTGGGTGAAGCGCAGAAAAAGATATCAGATTTAAATGTTCAAATTTTGGATTTGAATCGTCAGATAAATAACTTGAAGAAGTCACACTCGTTCACAAGTTATTTGTGTAACGATGATAATTTCATATGAGTGTTTGGCGGAGAAGAATTTAATCAATTGCCACCCCCATTGGTTCAAACTGATCCTCTGGCTGATCTCAAATCTTCTGAAACAATTGGTGATTATTCTGAATTTATTTCCAAGAAATCTGAGAAGAAGAAATCCACGGTTTCAAACAAGAAAGTGGAAGAGGAGGAAAGTCTGATTGCAAAATCACCATCAAAGTTTGTTTCGGGTGGGTTTATTTCTGATAAAGGAGTCATTTCTGCTGATAAAGTAATTGAGAAAAATGAGGGTTTGTTGAGTGAAGCACAAGCTGCATCTAAGTTGGTTGAAACCAACAAGTTGAAGGATATCAAAGATGTATTTTCTTAAATGACTAATGATGGTGTTTCTGGTTCTCAAGCTGAATCATCCAAATCTGGTTCTAAACGTTCTGGGTTGGGATACAAGAATCAGAAATCTGAGAAGCAAAACAAGAAGAATATCCCCAAGAAAGCTCCAAAAGAAAAGAAAGACACATGCTTGGAACAAATCTATCATTTGGCTCAAGTGTTTATGTCTACAATGGAAAAAGGATTCGGATGAAAGATTCAGAAGAAGGCTTCGTCTGCAAGTTCTTCTAGAGATGCTCAAAAAGTTAAGGATTCTTCATCATCGGGATCAAATTCCACACCTCGAAGTCCTACATCGAAATGGGTACATTCTAACTGATTTCAAATTTTTGATGATATTTCTGATAGTTTTGATTCCGATGATAGATGTCATTCATTTCAAGACAAACCACACTCTCAACGATCTTATCGTTTGTGCTACCAGTGTCGCCAAAAGGGACACATGGCAAATGATTGTCCTGAAATGGCAAAAAGATCTTTTTCTAACAAATCTGCCACAGTTATAGATGAATCAGGCAGAATTTTTACTAATTCACCACCTTCAAAGTCAAAATCTAAGATGAAACAATTTTTCAAGTTTGATTCAAGTGTTGGTGGTTCATCTCCGGATGATGACTCGGTTCAAAATGAAAAAGAAAATATGTAGTGGCGACCTAAAGTGGTCAGCAAGGCTGTAACTAATTTTGTGGAAGAAACTGGTCGACCAGAAGCTGTGTGCTTTGGGTCATTTGAATACTAATCATTTAAAACTAATGTGCAGGTTTCTTCAAGAAGACCTGTCGGTGATTGCGAAGTTCAAGCTTAAAGCAGTTACTGATAATGGAGTCTCCTGCTTAACTTAAATCGAATGCTTCAAATTTCAAAAATGATAGTTTTTCTGAAAGCTAAAAATGGAAAAGATATCAGTATCGATTGGTCAATTTTCTTTCTTTTACATTCCGTATGTAGCTTAGGGGGAGAAAATTGAAAACCAAAAATAGTGTCTTTGTGTTTTTGTTAAAATGAAAATCCAAAAATAGAGTTTTCATTTTAAGGGGGAGAAAAATGAAAAGTACAAAAACATTGAAACACAGAAAAATACAAAAATATTGAAAAATGAGAAATTGATCTGACATAATTGGGAAATGATGGTACATTGCCTTACGTGTCTGACTCATGAATAAAATAGATGAAAAAGCCATAAGATCATTGCTCGATATGCTTGGTAGGCTCGGCATTAAATCAGAAAGTATTCAGATGTGATAAACACATTAAATACAAATGCTTGACCAAGTGGACAACATCTTGATGCATATCTCATGATATATCAAGAAAAAGACATGTGAAAAAGAAAATGAGAAGTCACTGTGTATACATGTGTTCATTTTGCAAAGATTTAAACTTGTTTGATTTTCTTTATTTTGTCAAACGATCGGACTTTCTCTGCATGCCACAAGACCAAACTGATTGTTGTTGGGTTATACAATTTCAACTTTTTTTTATTTTTTTTATTTTGTTAAATCCGAGGCCTTATCTGCGTATCGAAAGATCGACTTTAAGGTAGATGATTTAACGTTCTTATTTCTTTTTGCATGGAACACAGTTCACGATATCATGAATTCAATCATTATGTGATTAAATCACAAATGAAATCACAAAGTGTGATATAAAAGAAACTACATATCTGAGTATGTCTGATAGTGTGGGGTACACTGGTCAAAGCAAATCTAATCAATACAATAAGATATCCAGATGTTATGAGTATGATTGTGCCTGAGTTTAAGATGGACAAATTATACCAGCAATCGACATGACTTGTGTGCTGAAGTAATTGAAATTGAAGTGTAGTTCAGCATGTCATGACCAATATGATCCCAAGTTGTGATCTTTCTCGCAAAAGAAAAAAATAGTGTGTGATTCAGTATTTCATTTCTGTATTGCATTTATGTTTTATATCTGAAAATGCAAAAAACATATTAGGTGTGTTTTAGCATAAATTTAGAAAAATCAAAAAGATTTTCGGAGTGTTTTGATATAAAGTTTCAAAATGCCAAAAATATTTTGCTTCTTATTTGTTTTCGACCGATCGATACACGATACGAAATAAAAATTTCAAAACTATATCTTGGTTTCTCGAAGAGAAGTTTTGCGCCAAGATTAAATTAATTTTTCTTAAAGGAAAAGGAAAACCGCGTTTCAGTCTTCTGAAATTGCAGGTCATTCTGTGTGACAAGACTCAAGCATGGTGAAAGGGGGAGTATGTACTATCTTTCAAAAGTGGATCTTGAAGTTCAAAGATTGTTCAAGATTGATCCAGCCATGAAAGCTCAATTTCTGACAAGATTTCAAGTTGAAGATCAGACGCAGTGATGCTGAAGATTGAAGATTGAAGTTTTGTTAGATAGATAGATAGCTAGATGCACTAAACGTTAAGCGGGAGTTTGTTAGAGCATATTCCTATGCTTGTGTCTCGTGTATTTGATCTAGGTTAGAGCATCTTTGTGAGTCTTAGTGGCAACATATTGGTGGCCATACCAAATGGTACACTGGACCAATTGGTACGTCCGTACCAGATGGTACGCAGGTTAATATGTTGCACCTATAAATAATTCATGTTAGAGAGAGTTAGAATCATTTCTGTCATTCTCTACTCTTTAGTGTGTGTAACTAAGTGTGTTCTCTCTCTCTCTCTCGACTTTGTGTATTCTCTAAGTGATATCAATAAAGCAAAGCTTTATTTACATCCGTGTTCATCGATTGACTGAATAATGCAGTAGTAAGATCCCTCCGTGGTTTTACAAAGACTAACGAGATAACGCCCGAACAAAATTGCGAAATTTTTTATTGGTCAGGGATTTATTCCGTTTATTTATTGGGGTTCTCGTTTATTGGCGTCACGCGTACGTTAGCTATCGACCACTGACGGGTTAGCTTTATTATCCGGTTAATTAGTCAGCTTTTTCCATTACGTCTCATGGTTTTATTTTTAGCTGATGTAGCGCTAATGTAAGCTAACTGGATTAACTGGAATCTCAGTTAAATTATTGGAATTTATCCATTAAATTTCTCGAAGGGCCGTAACTTGAAGAAATTTGATGAAATTTTTTCAGATCGCGCCGTTTTCGCCGATATTTCTCAGAAATCTTCACGGAATATTTTTCCGAGCTCGTTTATCTTCACCCAAATTTACGAAGACTCCGATTATGATTATTCTTGCTCGGGATCTCAGATTTTCACAGATTTGACACTTATCTTTATTTTCACATCCAACCTCAGTCACGCAGATTATTCACATTTGTCAGCATCCGGCTTCCGGTTTTTCGTGAGATTGTCTGGTCTCTAGGCAACCGATCGCGGCGGTTCGACTCTCTGCATCTGATTTTTCGCTTCCGCATCGGATGTTTTTCAGAGGGATCTATAGAAAAGGGGAAATTGTTATGGAAATGGATTATCGGGTCGAGTATTTGAAGTTGGAGCATGTTCAGTGATTGACTGGTTTATCAGATTCGCTTTGTTCTAGTTTTGACTCTGATGTTCAGCATTCTAAGTATTGTACCCGACTGTGTGAACCGAGTGAACTACAGCACTTGGCTCTCAACTGGAGAAACAAGAACAGAAGAAGCTTATTCATAGGGGAAATTTCAACGACAGATTGTATCCGGTTTATCAGTTTCTCATTGAAGATGTACGATAGAGCGATTCTTCAGCAGTTGAGCAGATTTGAAAGCATCAATCAAGGAAGAATATGTTGGAAGTAAAATCTATGTGACTGACGCCATCAAATCAGTTTACCAAAGCATTCGACTGAAGAATCCATCATGAAGTGATTCAGAGACGCGGGTTGTGATGCTCGAGGCTTGCGAGTTTGGACCGAAGACCGTTTTCTGGAAATGTCAACCGTTCACTTCAAGGGTCAACGTAAAAGTCAACGGAAGATCGGTTCGAGCGAGTCAAGCTTCAGATTAATTATATCATATTTGATTTAATTAATATTTATTTTATTCGAGTTTAATTGTATTTTGTTCAATTTATTGTGTTTTTCACTTGTTAGTCAGCCTCACTATATATATAGTGAGGGTGCCCCATTCATAAAAGAAGAGAAATGCTCCCATGTTGGATGATGCATTCTCTAGAGTGATGTGAGATTCCATTCTAGAGAGAGAGAGCCATGGATTTCTAGAGAGAGATTGAGTGTTGTCATGATTTCTTGTTCTTGTAATCATTCGGTTCAATGAAATCATTCGACTAGTTCATCATCTTTCTTATGTTTTGATCTCCTAGATTCCTCTCATTCATCATCATCTTGGGTTTTCGAATCCGACCCTCGTTCGAGCTCATGATCGAGATTCTTGTAGTGAAATCAGTCCTGACATTGAGGACGGTTGATTTTGGAGTGTGTTAGAGTATATAGAGATAAATTGAAGGTATTCAATTTATCTCCTTTTCAACTGTCTTTAACTGCTTTCGTGATTAATGCCAAGTTGGTATTCAACTTGCTTGTTCTTCACACAAAGGCAGAATTTGTTCTTCTCGTAATCTTTATCTTCTGATAGTCCAGAACTTCTTCAGGACTCTTCTTTGAAGACTTTTGATGCTTCCATTAGAAGCCTTCTACAGAAATGAGGATTTCTATAGAATTTAGTCTGTACAGAACTACTTTGGAATTTCCGGGGTAGTTCTGTATGCGTACAGAAATCATGCAGAAATTTGTAATTCATACAGACTTTCATATCCTTTCTCTTTTAAGGATATATCTTACATTTTCTTCTAATACTTGACTGTTTTGTGTTACATTTACATTGTGTTCTAACAATCTCCCCCTAAGTATATGAAGAATATAAACAAAAAGAGAAAGGCACATATGCATAGATCTTTTTCTCTGATCTTACAGAATATGAAAGAAGTGTTTTTTATCATAATTTGAAATTCATATGTCTTTTCTGATTTTTGCCCTACCAGTGAGAGAGTTAATTTCAAAGCTATACTTTGTAGTGCATTCTTCCAGTAGGGTTTTGAAGATTGTTCTCTCTTTTATCAGTGCATTAATTTCTGCTTTGATGACTTCCTTGGTGCTTGATGTGCTCGGAACGACACTAAAACACTATTTAAAATAGACCTAAAACCTAGACCTAAGACACACCTAATTTTACCGAAATGACCTAAACCGAACCGAACCCTTAGGCAGTGAACCTGTCGGATTATAGTAAAGCTAAGGCAAGACCGGATTATCGAACCTAGGACACTCTAATAACAAAACTTAACCTAGACCTAAGAAATGGAAATACTGAATAAATTTGGGGTTTTTTGAATTGAGATTTGATTAACTAAAATTAACTAATCAACAAACAAACAGACGGGAGCAGGAAACTTCGGAGAAATTCAGATGAGAGAGAAATATACCACCTAGACCTAGACTTGCAATTGATGCTTAACTCTACCTTGGTTCTAACTAATCTGATGGTGGCTAGTTCACCTTTTAAGTCCTTCCTAGAAAACGATTCTAACGCTCGAACAGGAGTTCACCTTTTAAGTCCTTCCTACCTCAATTAGACCTAACCACCTCTGAACCTAATCTCGGGCACCTTAAACCTAACAGGAGCTACCAATAGTTACCATGAATGACACGGAATAGCAAGCTAGACAAAACCCTAGGACACTTCCTTTTGAGATAATGCAACCCTAGGACTTTAACCAACCCAACTACCCGTTAAACCTGTACCTTTTAAGTCTTCAGTTTAGCAGCACATTACAAGTAAATTACCAATCAATTATCAATGCAATAGTCAAGGAAACCCTCACTACACTTTAGCAATCAACCCTAAAGTTAACAACTTTAGCTAATCTACCTAAACCGAAAGACATTCGCGGGTAAATTAAGCATTAATGATCGATCAATAATCTGCTCATAACACACACATGCATCGAACATGGCAATCATTGGAGTTTAATAAAATCGTAGCATCAATCAATTAGTTGAGAACCGAGAATAAAGTCAAAACATCAATTACTCATCAACATGGTCTAGATGGCATAATTAGTTTAGCCTACAATCATGTTCTGAACACTAAACATAACAAAGTCTGAAACTTGATCCAAATACATGATGGCAAGTAACGAAAACGAAGAAATCGAAAGAACCGGATAGCGTAGTGTGATGGAATCTTGGTCTCCCGATGCTTCGCCTTGATCCCAGCTCTCTTCTCCTTTGTAAATCTCCCTTAGTCGCTCTGGAATTCGTCTGGAAGTCGAAGTATATGAATTGAAACCCTAAAACTTGAATTTATATCGAATTCATTAAGTTTCCGGATAACCCACCTCCAAGCGTATCGCTTGGAGGTCCTGGACTTGGGCGCGATACGCACGGACCCGCTAGTCGACAAATTAGTCGGGCATCGCCACCTTTGACTTTTGTTGACCTTCAATCCCCAAGCGTATCGCTTGGGGCTCTGTCTTCCCTAGGCGATACGCCTAGGACTTGTTGTTCAGCACTTCCTTTGTCTTTTCTTCAATTTCTTCCATCTTTCACTCGTAGCCTCGGGATTTGTCAATTACCTATAAAACTTGTAAAAAACATAAATAAAGACTCAAGGACTCAAACTTAACTAAAAACACAATAATTGACTCAAAGTGGACTAAAAACCAACTCAAATAATATACGAAAGACCCTAAAAAGGGATGTGTTTACAACACATCAAACATTCCCACACTGACTCTTTTTTCGTCCTCGAAAAATACTGCAATGGAATTATAACCAGAAAATTGACTACTAAACATTTAACAATCCATATTCAACAGCCACCATACAATTCCACATTCCATAATGTACTAGCACACTAACTACGATTGACGATATTTCTATCCGACTAAACCCAACCACCAACCTTTTCTTTCGCCCCCATGTGTTTATGAAATTACCAGATATAAGTTCAGTCGCCTATGGATCCCACTAAAGAAAGCTCTAGTTCAACCTATTACCGAATCATATTCAGTCAAAGCAAAGGGTATAATTGATTTGAATTTATTTTTCTCCAACCCCCCTTAAACCAGATACTAAGATGTCCAAAAAATAACTATTATTTATATGCAAATTATTGAGCATTTATTCTCTAAACTAATATTTCTCTCTCTTTTTTTCATTTTCTCATTTTTTTCCTTTTTTTTTATAAATGGTTACTTTTACCTAAAATTACGAACGGACATCACCAGAGGTATTCTTCCACAAGGTCTTACCCCCGAAATCATACATGAGTATTTTGCCCGCGAGATCCGGAACATCATCAGAGGCACTTACCACAGGATACCATCCCTAGTTCGTACATGAGTATTCTGCCCCTTCACTCTAATTCATTAGCAAAATTATTAACTATTTGCTCATTGAAATTCTAAGGACATAAGAGTATTTAGCCTAAAGGGGTCTCTTCCCTCCTAATCATTAGATTCAGTATCCCTATCACTCCTAAAATGGGAACCCACTAGCAGACTGATTAGCATATTTATACAACAAATAAACACATAGGCAATTTAAGCTACTCCTAGGTCAGCTGGGCCTACCAACACATCATAGACTAGTAATGCTTTCCATTCTCACCATACTTAACATATTTCCCAAATTATTGACCTTAAGTCATTATTTTAACATTCAAGCACAAAATTTAAGAAAAAAAATCAATTCCCAGTTTTACCTATCATTTTCCATTTAATTGCAGCCAGAATCTCGGACATTTTTGAACAATTTTTCAAAATTTTTCAACTTTTCAAAATTTTATGACTCAATAACACAATAAAAGACTCAAGACGCAAGTCTCCCATCCCCACACTTGAATCACACATTGCCCTCAATGTGGAATGGAATAAAACAAAGCAGAAATAAAAACACGAAAAAGAAAAAAAAACTAAAAATAAAACAATATAAGTTGAAACGTGTTCACCTGAAACTCTCAACTGATCTTCTTGAAAAGAGTATTTGATCTACAGGTTTACTAAATTTAGTTGATTTCTTTTCAAGTTGCTTCTGACCAACTTTATTACTTCTTGAGCTTCCTTTGCTTGATTTCTGCCCATATCTTCAAGAGTCTATTTCTTGTTTATTAATTCTGAAGAGAAATTTTTAATGATTGGTTCATCATCGCTTATGTCTACGGATTGCAGCTTTTGAAGACTTTTGTTGATGTCTTCTGAAATCTTGTTAGCCTCTTCACTTAGTTCTTCTTTCCAGGTTTTCAGCTCATCTGCTAGAGTATTTAGTTGATTGGTGTTCTGAGCTGTGTTTCTTTCCACCTTCATGAGTTTTTCTGAATTTGAGCACTTGAGTTTTCCTAGTTCATGAAGGTTAATTTTATTTATCCCTTTTGAAATCAAATATTTTCTCTCTGATTTTTTGAGAGAACTCTAAGAGATCAGATTTGAGTAGGATACTGGGTAAGCTTGGAGTTGGATCAACAGATGATGTTTCACCTTCTAACATACCAGTGGACAACATATGTCCAGCAGTTTTACTAACAGATTCTCTTTCCATTTCACTTAACTAATCTTCTTGAAAAGAGTATTTGATCTACAGATTTACTAAATTTAGTTGATTTCTTTTCAAGTTGCTTCTGACCAACTTTATTACTTCTTGAGCTTCCTTTGCTTGATTTCTGCCCATATCTTCAAGAGTCTATTTCTTGTTTATTAATTCTGAAGAGAAATTTTTAATGATTGGTTCATCATCGCTTATGTCTACGGATTGCAGCTTTTGAAGACTTTTGTTGATGTCTTCTGAAATCTTGTTAGCCTCTTCACTTAGTTCTTCTTTCCAGGTTTTCAGCTCATCTGCTAGAGTATTTAGTTGATTGGTGTTCTGAGCTGTGTTTCTTTCCACCTTCATGAGGTTTTTTGAATTTGAGCACTTGAGTTTTCCTAGTTCATGAAGGTTAATTTTATTTATCCCTTTTGAAATTAAATATTTTCTCTCTGATTTTTTGAGAGAACTCTAAGAGATCAGATTTGAGTAGGATACTGGGTAAGCTTGGAGTTGGATCAACAGATGATGTTTCACCTTCTAACATACCAGTGGACAACACATGTCCAGCAGTTTTACTAACAGATTCTCTGTTGAGAGTTTTGTTAGTGCCTAGAAGACCAGAAATATCTGATGTTCCTAGGTCTTCCACATTCATTGTCTTTATCCTGGATGGTTCAGACTCATGTTTTGTTTGATTATTCTTTTCAGAATGCTCATGTGTCAAATCCTTAGGGAACCAATCCCTATGGATTCTTTTTAAGCTTCCTTGACTCATTGAGTCTCTACTTGTTGGTGCTTGCTGATGACTCTTAGAGTCATCAAACAAGCTAGGCTTGGTGGCTATTTCAGGAATGTGGATTTGAGGAGGTGAGTTTGGCGGGCTAAAGTTGAAGTCTTTATATGCTTAGGTGGTGGAGTTGGATGTGCGAGAGTCAGGTGAATTTCTGTTTAAATTGACTGATTCAGAAAAGTGGGATGTTTGTGGGATGTGTTTAGAGGTTGGTTGTTTAGGTTCAGAAGAGTTTTGTTTCTGTAGTTCTATTCCTTCTTTGTATTTTATCAGAACTGGGAACCATCTGGTATATTTAAAAGTAATGAAATAGGTATAGAGGAAATAGAGTGTATTGTACCCGATTCAAACATTTTCAGAATTTTCAGAGTGGTTGACCTATGCTTAGCTCCTGTCATAGCTACCGATCCTTACTGACACTTTTTGAAGATGAGTAGAGAAAGAAACCTTATAAATGGAATGTTGGTTGTTTCTTTCTTTTCCTTATGTTTATCTTCAATTCTTTTTACTAGATTCCTCTACGGCATAACTCCATAATCTATTCTTTTATTCAGGATTAGAGCGACCATCATGGAGTATACTAATTCATTAGCTTGATCTAATGAACCGACTTTAGCAGTTAGGCTGTAGATGAGAGTGTGCATCATCAGTTTCCACTTTCTCTCTAGCTGAATGATGTTTATTCCCGAGATTGTGGTAAAGCTAGTTCCTTTGTTCAAGGAATTGATGGTTTTGATAATTTATCTTTTAGTTGGGGGTTGAGCAGGGTCTTCCGGTGCTTTGAGGTCAATAACTTGTCTGAAGTCTTCTTCTAAAAACTGTAGAGTCGTTGTGGATCGATCTTCGTTTTTAGTGAGTGCTTCAATCCATACCTTTTTAGTCATAGTTTTCGTTTTTACTTTTATTGTTGACCAGACATTCATAAGAGTCTCTTTGGTGATTTCTTCATCTAAGTGAGAGCTATCATGAGAGGCGAGTAAATTAATGCTTCTATGATGATTTGTACATCGTTTGAGTAGGCCGGTGGATTTAGATTTGCTCGCATATTGTTTTGCTCTATGTTGAATGTTCTGAACAGGGAGATTTGAGAGGATGAAGCCATTTTGATAGTTCGAAGAAATGCTTTGCTTGGTGAGGATTGTGATTTTAGGAACGGTGTTTCATTTGGAGAATGAGTGAGGATTTTATGGCATGAGAGAGATTCTAGGGTTTCAACGGCTCTTTTTCACCGATTGGATTGACTGGGTGGTGAAACGGATGTCCGTTGGATCATTGATTTTCCTCGTAACTGAAAAAGTTACCGTTTCTATTTATTGGGAGCTTTTGACGTCTTCATTGTCGGTTGGGATTCTTGATGAAGAATTGTTTTTATCCCAATTTTCAGGGTGAGATCAAATGTGTTTCCCTTCCAACAACTACAGTATTTTTCTTCCCCCTTCCCCCCTTTTTTTATGTGTGTGCGTGTGGGAAAGTACGTCAAAGATTTTTCATTTCCTCTTTTTGTTTCATTCTAGCATTCTAACTTCTGTATAGAACTACTTCGGAATTTCCGGAGTTGTTATGTATGACCAGTTTCATAGTAAAGAACAAAAGAAACACAAAATCACCACTAGTGATGTTTTAACTTAACACAATTTTGAGCTTTTCTTATAGCAATCCTAAAAGATCCAGTTTCAAAAAATTTTCCAACGAGATACCTAGTATAGAACTTATTTAAACATTAAGTTTAAGTGAGTGCATGTAGTTCTACAGGTACAAGGTAGGATAATTCTGGTGGGTACTGGAGGATATGTTCTGGCTTCAAGTTGGAGAGGAATTTTGTTATGAGAGATGGGTCTCAGGCCTTCATCTTCTACCTCTGTTGTCTCATTTAGAAGTCCAGCGATGTGAAGACCAAGATACCTGTAAGAAGGTACAAGTTGGGTAGGATATTTACGGGGGATTGCTTCCCATTGCTTGGCCTGGCAAATCTTTGTTATCACAAAACGAGGATATAGAATAACTCTCTCTTCTACAGGGAGGTAGCAGTTGTTTTTCATGTTCTGCAGAAGATAGTGAGAGAAGTTCATATCCAGTTCGTGAATTAGAGCATGCATGACCATTTGAGTGTCATGGTCAGCAAAATGATGATTATTGACCCGAGAAGAGAAGCAAAGTTGAATTTGAGAGAAGAAGAATTGCCAGATGGGGGGATGGTGGAATTTGTTGGCCTGTTCTTCAAAAAAATTTCCATCATACCCAATGTCAATGAAAGTTTCAATGACTTGGGCCCTCTTGAAGTGAATGGCTCCATATTTGCCATTCAGACCGAGAGCAGAGCGAATGGAGTCCTCAGTGATTTCAAAGGTGAGGTGATTCACTCGAGTTCTTATTGGGCTTCCAGGTAGGTAGGGTTCAGATCTTGCATTGACCCGGAACTTCCTTAGAAATTTGTATCTGAAGGGAGTGTTTTGGGTAAGTGCAAACCCAATAGCACAAGTTTGCAAAAACCTCATCATTCTGGTAAAGGTTGGCTGATGGTTTGAGGTATGAAGACAGAGGTTGTGAGTTTGGGTAAGTGGAATTTGGAAGGCTTGTCTGTCTAATAAAGCTTGAAGATCCATTTTCCGATTAATATTTGAATGAAGATTGGATTTGTTTCGATGTGTACTTGGGTGAGTTGAGAGTGATATCCATCTATTTGTAATCGGGAAGAGTTCAGAAGTCTGGATATTTGCTAGTAAGACTTTTGGGCTTTGTCGGCTGCTTAGACCTTTGATAGAGGTAGTTGGGATGGTTTATGAGAGGGAATTAACTCTTATTTTCATCATTCTCCTATTTTTAGAGTTATTATTACCTCTTTTGTGTGCTTTAACTCACAAAGATTTGTTTCCCGATATGCCTATTGTTATTTAAGTATGTGATTTGATGGGCATCATTTCTTATCAGGAAGAGAAAGTCAACTTTTTAAAGAGACATTCTGAAGGTGACAAGTGTTTCTTTAGATCATTTATTGAAGAAGGAGAAAAAAACATGAAACGTGTTTAAAAAAGACGAAAAACTCCCCCTAGATGTGTGCATGATTGGGAGTCATTTAGTTGATACAGATATTCTTCAGAAATTCTGAAGAATATATGTTCAAGCAAAAAAAAAACTTTATTTGGTTTTTGGAACCCATTTGTTTTTGGGTTTTTTGTTTGTCGTTTCAGTAGTTTCTTTTCTTTTTCTTTTTACATATTTGGAAGATACACTCAAAGAGGTGTTACACTTTGCTGAGTATCTTTGTTTAATGTTGTAGTGTTTTCCAATTAGTTTTACCATTTCATTACACATGTAGTGCTTGTATATGGCACTTTCTACAAAACTTTCAAGATCTCGACTTGAGGAGCTGGTTGACTCAGATTTGGTTTTGTTTGAGTCATCAGGTTTGGACTGAGTGTTATATGAAGTTTCAGGGACTGGACTTTTGCTTTTGTCGTAAATGTCCAGTTGTGATTCAATTTGACTGCTGCTTTTTACAAAGACAGTCTTGGAGTTTTTTTTCCCTTGAACATACCCAATCCCTTGCCCATGATTTCTTGGTGTGTTTGTCATATTTTCAAGTTGATCATGAGCATTTATGAGACCGTTTATTTTTTTGTTTCTATGTGCAACCTTTGATATAAGGTTGCACGTTCAGTCTCATAGTGGTCAATTTTGGCTTTATTGCTCAAGTTTTGTGTTTCTAGTTGTTTTAATTTCAACAATTATTTTTCTCTATCACCTTTTAGTTGATGAAGTTCAGATAGGAGAGAGTTATTTTTTTCTTCAAAAGTTTTAAACTTGTTTTCATTTAAGTGTTTGTTTCTTTCAGAGTTTTCTTGAAGAACTTTGTAATTTATTGACATGTTATTGAATTGAAAGATTAGATCAGTGTGAGAGGAGCTTACTTGTTTTTCATTTGAGGTTTCAGAGAGATCAGTTAAGAGAGATTTATCGTTTGTCATGTGACATTTTTTGGAGTGACATTCTTCATCTGATGATGACTCAGAGTCCTAGTTCTCAACTTCATCCATTAATGCCTTTTCTTTCTGCATTGCCTGTTCATACTTCTTTTTGTAGTATGCAGCATCTTTGAGTCTTTTGTTCTTGCATTCTGAGGAATAGTGGCCCATTGTTCCACATTTGTAGCACTTTATCCCACTCTTCTCAACTTCAGGTTTGTTGTATTCAGATGACTGTTTCTTGCTTTCTTCATTTTTGGAAAAAAATTTATGGTTGACCAAGAATGATTCTTTTTGAATCTACCAAACTGTTTGGTCAGTAGTGCCAGTGATTTTTCAAATGACTCATTTTCTATTTCACTCTCAGAATGTTCATTTTCTGAGTCACTTAATTCTTTCCGTTTTAAGTGGTTTGACTCTTGTTTGATATGTCTTTTCCTCTTTTCAGAGTAAAGAGCCAGTGGATCAAATTTGAATTTTGAGATGTCCAGTATTTCAGATTCTTGAGAGTCTAGAATTTAGAAGAGATCATTTAAGCTTTTTTCTTCTATGTCCAAAGTTGATTGGAGAGTCATGGTTAGACTTCTCCATTCATGAGGGAGACTTTTGATAAATTTAATGTTTGTTTCCTCATTAGATTTAGAAACATTGAATTTTCTTATATTGTTGATTATTGTGGAAAAACGATTGTAGGTGTTTAAAAATACTCGCTTGGGAGTGACTTGAAAGTTTCATATTCGTTTAGTGCTTTAGTTCTTCTATTTCTTTTCATTTGACCCCCCCCCCCCCATCAAAGAGTTTCTCAAGGGCATCCCATATGCCCTTGGTTGAGGTGTTGTAGTCAACTTGACAGAATATTTCGTAAGGAAGAGCCATGATCAGGACTTTCTTGGCTCTGTCTTGTAAGGGAATAATTTGTGGCTTGTGTATTAAATCATCACTTGGCGGACTATTTTGAAGGCCTATGTGATAGAATAGGTGGAGATTAGCTGAGTTATGGTTATATTGGGTCACTGGGCCAATTTAGATGTGGTTGGGCTCAATTAAACAATGTTTAGAGGGAGTTTAGTGGGCCTATATGGTCAAAAACGGAAATTAGTGGGTAATTAGGGTTACCAAAGATAGATTAGCTTGTTTTCCAAGCTAATCTCCCCTATATAAGGATAGCTAATCTAGGGGTTTATGGTTTCTCCATAGTGTTTTGAGCAATTTTCTGTGTTCATGAAATTCTCAAGGAGAATTTCGACAAGTGTAAGCAATCAAGATCAATAGTAAAGTGTTTTTCTTCTCAATCGGTTTGTGTTCTTATTCCTATTATTATTGCTTTTCAGTATAATTCTTGTTTAATCTTGAATCACTCTAGTGTTTGGTTTCCGCACACTCACTAGTTTTCGTGATATCGTGTTTGGGTTATTTCGATCCTTACAATTGGTATCAGAGCCAAGAAACGCAAGTTTCGAGGCTCTCGCGATATCAGATTCAAGTTTTAGGTAACTAACGATTTGAGTTTGTTGGTGATTTTCAGCTTTTAGCACGTTCGGAAGTATTTTTGCAGGTCTCAAGTCAAGACAGGAGCTTTTGAGTTGCTTAATTTGTGATTTGGAGACTTTTCGACCCTGTTTCTAGACTTTTCGATCGACCTCCTGATCGAAAAGCCTTTTCTGTCGCGTTGGTTCGATCGGGAAAGTCCCCTTGTGACTTTTCGATCAGCCATCTGTCGATCGGAAAGTCCCCCTTGTGACTTTTCGATCAGCACATTTCGATCGGAAAGTCCCCTTGTGACTTTTCGATCAGCCATCCGTCGATCAGAAAGTCCCCCTTGGGACTTTTCGATCAGCACATTTCGATCAAAAAGTTCCCCTGTGACTTTTCGATCAGAGCATTTCGATCGGAAAGTCCCCCTTGTGACTTTTCGATCAGCACATTTTGATCGGAAAGTCCCCCTGTGACTTTTCGATCAGCTCCGTTTCGATCGGAAAGTCCCTTCGTGACTTTTCGATCAGCTCTGTTTCGATCGGAAAGTCCCTTCGTGACTTTTGATCAGCTTCGCCTCTCGATCGGAAAGTCCCCTTCGTGACTTTTCGATCAGCTTACACTTTTCGGTCGAGTCGAAACTCTGTCCGATCGAAAAGTTGTCTTTCCGATCCAGTTGAGACTTTTCAATCCGATCATGGCACTCATTCAACCAGGTAGCACTGCATCTACCAACAACAATGAGATATGTTGATCTTAAAGCGGAAGCATATACGCTGATGAGTATGTAGATGAGAATGTATTGAATTGCTGGATTCAAGTTCTGAACAATGAGGAGAATGCTAAAAGAAGAGATTCACTATCACGGCTCTTTTATACGTCTGATGTCTTGGTAAGGAACAATTATTAGTGTATGACAAAATAATGTTATATCTTTGTTATGCTGCTATAACAAAATGTGTACATTTTTTTAGGCAGAAGACAATTTTAAACAACAATGTA
>JBCNJP010005378.1:0-11543 GCA_039602395.1 Deinandra increscens subsp. villosa
AAGACCATTTATATGTGGGGACTGCTACTCTGCTGCTGTCAACAATAATGTGCAGAAATATTATGGAAATCAAGGAAGAATGGGTTACGTATGATGGGGAAAGGAGATTATATTTGTGCTTTGACTTTTGACATTATGAAAGGATTGTGGTGTACTTGGATATACAACTGGGAATTGGGATTGCAAGGTTGAGGGAAAGAAAAAAGGAAACCTTATGGGTTTGTATCATGATGAAAAGTCCATTTCACTCTTTTCTTGTCTTTTTTTTGAACGACAATAATGTACATGAACAACCAAAATTAATATGCCATTTCATTCCATTTCATTAGCATTCAACAGGTACATGAACAACCAAAAATACACATTACATAATTGCTTAAACCTACCCTTGAAATTGAAACTACATGAACAACAACAAACTTACAAACTACATGAAGACCCACCGGACCCTAGAACAAGATTTAGCACAAAGTACAATAAACAGAAAACCAATATAATCTTCATCCTTCGATTCGAAGTTTCAATCCTTTTAGCCACCGATTGAAGCTCATTAATGGATCTCAGAAGACCCGGTATGATCTCAACTGCTCTTCGACACATAGGAGGATCTACCCAAAGAAAGAAGTTACACGACGATTCCTGTAAATGGTTTGAAAAAAAAAACGTTATTTGGTTCGGAAAAATTCGTTGTTGGATAAAAAATCGTTCTTGGATGAAGAAGAAATCATACCTTTTGAGCACACGAATAGAATCTTCTACCAGGGTTTGCATCCGTCCAAGAGGTGCGAATCGTCGTTTGATGTCCACAATAACAAACCGCCATCGATCGTTTCGTTGTTGGATCTGCAGGTCGAACATTGTGGAGTGTTCTAGGGTTTTTTTTTAGGAGCTTAAAGAAGGAAAGAGGGAAGAAGATGAGAACTACGAACGGTTGTCTATTTGGGGTTTTTTTAAAGAGATATTAGGTTAATAGGTAAGGTAAATTGACAAATATACCCCTTAAGGTGGGTCAAAGAAAGTCAACTAATAAATTATTTTAATAGAAAATTGATACGTTGATCAAAATTGATTATAAAACGAAATGTGAGGCACCAAATTGGAGATTTTGAAAAGTTTGGATCAAAATCGATTAAACTATCAAACGTCAAGGACTAAAATAGAAGTTTACTCAAGATTTTATTTTGTTTCAATCTTTCTGACACCAAATTAAGAAGCCAAAAAGATTTTGTCTTTAAAATTTTGGATGAAAACACAAAAAGATTTTACCTTGTTTTCTATTTTTCAGATCCCAACATGAAAAACCAAAAAGACTTTATCTTTCAATTTTTTCTCTTTTTCTGAAAAACGCAAAAAAAGAAAAATTTTAACTTAAATTTTTTTTTTCTTGGTCATCCTTCATGACTAAATAAGATATTTCATAAGAGTCAATCCTATATCCAGAAAATACCAAAAATATTTTATCTTTATTTCATTTTATTTTATTTTGAGTCCTTGTGTCAGTCGGTCTGGCCTAAACCGACTCACGGTTGAAAATTTAGAGAAAATCACAAAAATTTGCAAAAATAAATAAAAATCACTAAAAATAGCATCGGGTCATTTCAAACAACTTTTGTGAAGACACTTGTTGAATACCTGATGTCAAAGTCAAAATCTTGAATTTTTAGTGATGCTTCAATAAATACTGAAAAATTGAAGAAAATTCCAAAAATTTGAAAAAATAAATAAAAATCATGTAAATTAGAATCGAGTAATTCCCAACAACTTTTGTAAAGGCACTTGATGGGTACTTGAGTCTAAGCACAAGATTTTTGCAATTCTGCAATGCCTAAAATAAACTTTGAGAAAGAAAACCAGAAAATTTTGGTTTTGGTTGGGTAAACTATTGGAACATGATATAATTCTGGTCTTGTGATCTGACCATAGGATATGAACCAATCGATCAGTAATTCTATCATTCGATGTGTCGGTAGGCTCAGCAAAATAAGAATTAGGCAAATCCTGTGATTAAACACTAAAAATCATAAAATTGTGGACTTTAAGTCAAAACAGTTAGTAAAATCCTTTAAACTTGCTCAAGTCTGTGCTAAGTAAGTTAACCAACACACTCGAGTATTTCTTTTGCGGAAAGTGCTGATTTCAAACCTTACAATAAGTGTGAAATATCACACATTAATCAATAAGTGAGAAACATCTCACATCCATCCATTGACCGTGACACATCTGCTGAGGAAACTCTGACCTTGTGTCACGCGTCCCATCATTATCATTGAAAACATACCGTGACACATCTGCTGAGGAAACTCTGACCTTGTGTTCACGCGTACTGTCATTATCATTGAAAACATTCCGTGACACATCTGCTGAGGAAACTCTGACCTTGTGTTCACGCGAAACAAAAAAATTATTCACCCATCTTGAAATCAGTACTTACCTCTAAAGAAATAGGGGGAAGAAATTCCATATGTGTGTTGTGCTTGACTGAAGTGCTAAATAGACAAAGCTAGGATAACTGTTTGACTTTGTGGAATAAAAAGTCAACACAATTGTCATTAAGTCAAAACTAAAACATGATAAATGACATCACAGTGATTTTGCTGAAAATTGACTTGCTTGAGCTTAAGTGGATAACAATACCGACAATCTGACTTAGGTTACTGAATCTGAGAGGGAATTTGATTTGTAAGTGTCTATGATCACGTAATTGACCGGTTTGATTCCTAACATAGTCCAACCATTACCGAGCAAAAATATGCAAAATTAAGCAAATTACTGGAAATTACCAGAAAATAAGGATTTAACGGTGCAAATGAAAGCACTATGCTTTGATATAACCAAATTTGGCATAAAAAGTGAATTTGGGTGCTTTGTGCTTAAAAACTTCAAGTTTGTGATAAATTTGTCAAAATTGAGAAATTTGAGGTTCATTTGCTGTTTTAAGTCAAAATCAACCGTTTTGGTAAGTTTGGGCTGGTCTGACTCAAGTTATTATGTTTCAATAAGGTTTTTGGTCATGTTTGTGAATTTTAAAAGTTCTGAGTCAATATGGTGTTTTTATCATGTTTTGCACTTAGAAATCTTAATTATTCCCAAAATGCCCTTTATGAGTTCATTTATAGTTATTTGCAAATCACTTGTTCTCATTTGAGAATTGTTAATGCTTTTACTTCGAATGTTCTCATTTTGGTTGTCAATGAATCTTAAACCAGAAAGTTTTCATAAAAATTTAACTTATGTTGATCTGCTGCTGTTGGCGATCTCGCCTAAAAGGAAAATAGCCTTGGCGATCTCGCCTAAGGCTTGGCGATCTCGAGATTTGCCTTTGGCGATTTCATAAAGACCAAGGTTGGTTTTGGCGATCTCGCCTAAGCAGTTTGCCTTTGGCGATCTCAAGCTATTGCCTTTGGCGATCTCATAAATAAACCAAGTCTTGGCGACTTCGCCATTATCTGTCCTTGGCGATCTCGCCTTAGCACTTGGCGATCTCGCCTTTCAAAGTAGGTTCACTCTTGGCGATCTCGGCACATATGAATAACCTTTGGCGACTTCGTTCCTTACGTGAATCTGTCTCTTTGGCGATCTCATTTCTGACTAGGGTTCACTTGGCGACCTCATTTAAATTCTCGTCAAACTCCTAAGTTTTTTTCGATCTCGCCTAACATAATAAGAGAGTTTATGTCTCCTTTGGTCTTCTCATTCAAACTCAAAACACAAAAAACACTCTCCCTTTTTTTCTCTCTCTCGGCGAACCCTCTGCGCACCTCCTTAACACCCTCCGATCATCGGATTCTCTCCCAATCGAGCCTCTCAAATCAATTCTTCTGCAAAAAGGGTTGGCTCGCACACCCGTTTCGCATCTACAGGTTTGATCCCGTTACTATTTAGGGTTAATTTGGAGATTCGTTTTGTTCGGGTGTAATCCTTGAGACCGACGGCTCACAACATCGAATGAGGGTTCTTATTGTATGTTTTTGGTTGTTTTTTTTTTACACAGATTCTCTCATCTATCTTGTGACTAACAACACCTTCAAGTTTCCTCAAGGTAAATGTCTCTTCATTCCCACTCGGTTGTGAACCGTGAACAGGGGATTACTTGCGGTGTTTGTTCATAGGTTCTTGATAGTTAAATAAGAAAATTGCTTGTTTCAAATGATTCATTGTGATTGAATCTAGTCTAAACAATGTGATTTCACTCACAAGAACTTGAATCTCATTTGGTGTTGATTATCATGAACAGGGCCGTGAACTTCAATAAAATGTGGCTAATAGGATGAGATTTTTTTTGTTGTTTTGGATTCAAAAGAATGAGAATGTGGTAACAGTGACATGAAATTGATATTTGGTTTGGTAAATTCTACTAGTCATGTGTCTTAGTAGTGCTTACACTCACTGTTCCTCTCTATGTTTTGGATGAAACTAGAAGTTTGAATGGGAAGGATTGAATAATGAGTTTATTTTGGTTATGGATGTTTCAAAACACCAATGTGTGGCATTTGGATGACTTCTAAATGCAATCCGGGCTTCAAAAGCTTCAAAATTGATGCTAAAACTAGACATGGTCTTAGTTTGACCCAATAAGGAAATAAATTGACTTTTAGAACCATCCATGTCCAAATTTTAAATTTTTGAAAAGAAACAAAATAAATGAGTTTTAGTAAATGATTTAAGTCCTAAATGAGGTAAACTTGAATGCAAATCTCATCATGTTGGTTCACATGGCAAAATTTTCTCAAATTTTTCCGTATGACCAAAAGTGGACTCTAAATGATTTAAACTCACTCCAATAAGAGTCTCTTGACTCAAGTAACTCGAGGAATGAAATCCATGACTTAAAATGGTAACATTGGTTGCTTTCATGTTGTTTTAAATAAATTTGACCAAACATTGCAACACAAAGGCTACTTATGACCATTTCATTGGATTTCTCCTTCTCTATTGAAATTCACTGGATATGCAACCTAATTGGATAAAATAAGTCAAGTTCAGGACTTTAACTTATATAACATAGGATTGAACTTAATTTAGGTCAAATCTGCAATGTTTAACTTGTCTTGACTTGGTTTTTGATGAATGCTTGCATAGTTGACTTTTTAAGTCAAATCTGGTGTATTTCACTTCTGTTTAATGATTCTGACCCTATTTTGGCTGTGTGTGGTTTCAATTCAATTGTTTAACGAATTTTGCCTGATTTAATAACAGATTCTGTCCTGAAACACCACAAGAACTTCTTGTCTCTCACATTGATCTTAGCTCAATTTAGATCATCAAAGAGGTATGTTTCATGATTTCTTGGCAATGTTTGATACACAATTGTTAAGCTACACAGGGGCAAATTCATTAAACTCTTCAAGTCTACTTGAATAACATTAGTCAAATTCCTGATCCTTGTATGATTGATCACAAACAGGACTTGAACCTGTTGATTTCTTGACTTTTCTCATTTAGATCTTAGTCAATTCTAGATCTTCATTGAGGTATGTCTTCTGATCTCAAAATAAATAATTGGATATTTGATTCTTGTCTATTCGAGTGGTTTGTTCTTCCTACCAGCTTATGCAATAAACTCAATAAATATCATGGAATATGACTTTGCATGTTAGAATTCTGAAATTATGCATGATTTACAAACATGCTTGATTTAATGAAATGACATGCATATTAGTCATTGTTTTATGATTCTTTATCTTTTATTCTGAATAAATCGTTAGGTTAGGAACTATTGAAGCTAATATCTTACTTATAAGGAAATAACTGCTGACAAGGTTAAAATTTAGGGCTGATTGATCCTATTTGTTTCTGACCTTGAAGTTGATGCTCATGTTTGATATTGAATGCTTCTTGTTCCTTACGTGACTTTAATTGATTTTGGTTAATGTGAGTTAAGCATGTAAGAACTTCATACATGTATTCTGTTTCATCATTTGACTTCTTATGAATGCATAAGTAGTTAAATAGAATATATGTGTTTGTAAGTGTCTCAAACTGCTCAAATCATACAGAAAAAGGGAATCATGATACAAGAATTCTGTTTGATTTCAAAATCAATAATTTCAAATTGTGAAAAGCACAAGTTTAGGGGGAATCACTTCTTGATTCCTTCTAAAGGTTGTTGAGTCTTTTGAGTCAAATTGTGACCATTTAACGAGAGTCCACTCATTTGAGTGAACTTTTGCACAAGTTCTCAAAATTCTATCATAATTTGCCATTACATGTGTTTTTCATCAAATAAACATCAAACGGAATTTTTGGGTCAAAATCCTTCACCAAAGTCATCTCTTACAATAAAAATTTAAAATTTCAAGGGAAATTACTGGAATTTGGGTAAATTCTACTGATATCTTCTGTAATGCCAAAATTGATTAGTTTTGAAGAAATTTGAGTCTATGTATTAAGTAAATTTCTTTCATATCTTTGTAAGTAAATTGAAAAGCTCTGTCACTATCACGAATTTAGTGTGATACGACATTCACTTGACTTGTCAAATTTGATGTGATCATGTTATTTCTTATGTGCAGATGCCTCCCAGAGTGGAAAGAGCAGCCAATGCCCCTCTGGATTTCTCAAAGTCACACAATCAATTTTGTGAAATTAACAGAAACTGGACAGATGCAGGTCGTTATGAACAGGCCTTCAGAATTCTAGAGAACTCAAATTGGATCACTGGCATTCAACTTGAGCCTGTCATCAGCGCGGGTATAATAAATGATTTTTGGAACAATGCAAGCACATTCGTTGCTGATAATGGTTCCAAATCCATCAGATCAAGAATTCAAGATGTGTATGTTGAAATAACTGAGGAAAGAGTCCGAGAAGTGCTGCAGCTAAATGATGCACTCTGCCCTGATTCCTTTCCAAAGAACGAATGGCAAGACACGATCCGAATGATGGGTTATCAAGGAAATCTCTCCATGGCTACAAATCCTAAGATAAAGAAGACATTATTCCCAGAAAATTGGAGGTGCATCATCACTTTCTTCATTTCTGCTTTCGCTCAAAGAAAGTCTGGAACTGATGACTTTGTGGAAGAAACTGCCTGGGCACTGCATGGTTTAGCATCCGGTGCTGGTTTCAACCTCTCAAGGCAAATAATTAACTGGATGAATTACAATTTGCATCCAACAAGGAAATCAGAGAAGTTCTTGATGTACCCGAGATTCATTCAAGCCATTCTTGATCGCTTCTACCCGAATTTGCAAAAGACAGAACCATACTTGGTTCCTAGGAGAATGATGTCCGGTTCTTACACCCGCTACCAGATAGGTCAGTACGATGGACCCGAAATACCGTTTTTCCCAAACATGATTGAGGGAATTGATGTCGATGACGACATGGATGAAGATCAAGAAAATAATGATGCTGATGCTGATATGGTAGATGTCAATGCTGCCGAACCTGAGAATAATGAAGCAAATCTACAAGATGATCATCCAGTCAACTCTCCAATTCATGATGATCCCGTGCATTCAGAACCAGAAAACAGGGCATCATCCAGAGATTCTGCTGGTTCAGATAATTCAGAAGATGAAGAGGAAGGATCTGATAGTGAAGCAGATAAGTCTGGAAATGATGGTGAAAATAAATCTAATAACTCTGTATCCAAACCTGAATCTGGGTCAAGATTCCAACCTGGATCAGAATCTGGTTCCGACTCCACCAGTTCTGATGCTAGGGGTCCCAAAAAGAAGAAATTGAAAACAAGAGAAAAAGCTAAAGTTAGTGAACAACCTGAAGCTTCAAGCCAAAAGAAGCTAAAGAAAATAAAGTCAAGGCCGACACAAGATGACCTCTCACCAAATAACTCAAAATCTGATTCACGTGAAACAGATTCAGCATCATTTATGTTTGATGGTCATATTAAACCACACTACAATAGAGTGTCTAGATCAAAGTATGCTCAGGAAAGGAAAAAGCTTGAAATAAAACGAGGGCCAATATCTGGATCTGGAACTGATGCTGCTACTCAATCTACTCCAGTCGCCACCACAGAAGCCACAGTCCATGAAATTGATGCCTCTGCTGATATCAATATCACAAACTTGGAACCGGTCTCACAAATTGAGACTCAGCTCATCTCAACAGCTCCTGCTCAAGAAGTGGTCCTGAGGCAAAATCCTGATGTCTCTAACATTTCCTCTGACGACAAGCTTAAGGAAGCACTTGACAGAATAAAAGAACAAGATCAAGAGCTCCTCAAAGCCAATGAGAAAATAAAAGAGCAAGCTGAAGAAATCGAAAGGTTGAAAAAGCTATTGGCTGAAGCTCTCAGAGATAAACAAACTACCGGTACCAATGGTGATGAAGCTGGAGGTAGTGGAAGTGGTAACCAAGGTGACGATCAGATGCTGGATCAACCTCCCGCAACAGAAGACACTCAAGAAAATAAAGAACCAAGTCCTAGCCTGCCTGGCAAAGCTTCTGATACAATAACTCTTGCCGTTGTCACGGAACAAGATATAGATGATACTCATCTTGCTGATTTTCAATCAGATGACAACGATTCTTCCGAACCTGATGTTGACATTTCCTTTGGTGATGCTTTTCTGAATGATGAACTGAACGATGAAGAGGAAGAGGAAATTTATCAATCCGTAATAAGCTTAGTGCCGCTTCCTGAGAATATCAAACTACCAAAATTCTCAAGGACTGCATTTGAAGCAAATCAATCATCTTCGGGAGAGGTACTTGCTTTAACCATGGGTGAACCTAATGAACCTCCCGTCATTCCTGAAGATTCATTGCAACTCCAGTTGGCTCCTCCAGTACAACAGCCAATAAGCATTGTTATGACTGAAGCTGGTGTATCTGAGATCTCTGAACAGCTGAAACACTTACACGTTGAAAGTGAATTTCTGGATCTTGGAAGAACTGCTTTTCGAGAATTCTATGCAAACACCCTGGCTACTGATCCAAGTAGCAGAAGTGGTGTAATTGTTACTGAGGAATCCCTTGAAGCTGGAGAAGTTTTGGAAATTCAACCTCTCAGCATGATTCCAGATGAGATCTTCAATGATATAAGTTTGGCTGAGCGTCTAAATAACCTCATTTATGACTCCAGTGCAACAAACTTTATAAACTTGGAATTCACTGCTGACGATGAGTATGATGAGGAGATAATTTATGAGATCAAGGATGAACCGGTTGAGTTCACTTCTCCAACTCGTCCTAGATCTGAGCCAGTGGAAAGCGAACCTCAAAACGTAGAAGATGCTATCGGATCATCTATTCCTTCACCAGTCCATCACTTAGAAGATCAGGCAAATCCTGAAGGAGTTCCAGCCCAACCTTCACTGTCAGCGTCTACTGCAACTGCCACCGGCACCGCCCCTGAATCTATTCAGACTCTTCCAATAACCAGTGCAAGTGGTGGTCAGGGTGCAAATAATCCAGTCTCATCTCATGAAGCTGGTCCCTCAGTTAGGCCTGACAAAGGTAAAAGAAAGCTAACTCCTGAAGAGGTGTATGAACAGGAAATGGAGAAGCAAAGGAAGAAGGAAGAATCCATCAGAGCTGCTAAGGATGAAATACTTCTTGAAAGGACACTGGATGAGATTGCAAGGCAAGAAGCCATCAAACAATTGGAAGAATCCGTCCGTCCTCCATCAAAAATAGGTCTTGGATCAGAATACACTGAGCCAGAAGTTACCAACTCTGATGAGAGAGAACCCAGAATCAGAATAATTCCTAACCTAGCTGGTGATAATGTTGATCCTTCTGACGAGTCTGTGATTGCAAATTATGTCAGAGAGTTAATCTCTCGTGGGATTCCCTTATCCTACCTGATGAATCTCACGGAGTCACAGCTAGTGGAACTGTATACCGATGAGCAAGACATGGATAAACATCTGTACAACTACAAACTTGCAGAGAAGCTTACTGATCCTCGTGCAAATCCTTTTGCTGATACAGACAAGAAGTTTGAATATGTTCAGTTCAATGATAATCTGAGGGAGAAGATACGAGAGATGCACGCACAATACATGCCTCCTCCTCCTGAGATTTTTGATCGGTTTTCACCTCCACCCAGTCCAGCTACTGCTACGCTTGAAGTAAATAAAATGAACAAGAGAGAATTACAAGACTTTCTAGACTTAAGGGGATATGCTCGTAAAAGCTACAGCAGAAAGCAAATCCCCGGTCTACGAACCATGGTCAAAGAACATATTATTGAAGAAAATAAGAAAGTAAAGCGTCAGCAGGATGAACGTGAAGCTAAAAGAGTGGAGGAACACCGAAGGAAAGAAGCTCCTACTTTGGTCGACGAATGGAAGGAGATGGAACCCTATCGGAAAGCCTTAGTGCAGTTTACTGCTAAGAAGCTTAAAGATATGCCTCCAAACGTTGAATCAGATGATGGAATGAAGATTCTTGGGTGGAAATACGATCATGAATTCAAGGCATTCATTGTCAAGCGCAGAAATGGTTTCGTTCAATTCTTTGCCAAAATAAAGGATCTTCTAAATCTGTTTTCTTGGGAGTTGAAACAGCTCAGATGGCGTCCACTGATAAATCACTCAAATGATCCTGTAGGCAGAGATGCTGAGGATCAAATAAGGGCCATCTACAATGTGAGCTCAAATCGTCCCATCAAGACTGAAAAGAAGAAATACAAGACATTCAGAAGGCAAAGAGCTGAAGTCCCTCACAAAGTTATGTATAAAAGTATCAGCAAAGATTTGGTCACAAAGAAAATAAAAGGAGATCAGAAGAGCAATCCTATAACTTGTTGGTACTACAGTGGTGATACTCATGAGCTGATTATTGAAAGGGAAGACGGCTGCACAATAAGACTCTTCGCAGCGATAGAACTGAGACTACTGCATCGAAGCTACTTAAAGTGGTTATTCTATAGTCGCCTTGACACCATCCCTCGAAGGCTTAGGCCATATGAGATAGTGGATGCAAACTACTTTGGTTTGTTTCTAAGATGGTGGTGTTGGGAGTGTATTGCTGCTAGGAAGATGAAGACGGAAAGCCTAAGTACCTTGAAATACTGGGCCATGGGTGGTCGTGGAATCTGCTATCTCTCTCGGGGTAGTGAAAGGGTGATTGAAATGTGGCACTATTCTGACTTGAAGAAGTTTGCGCGAGAAGATCTATGGATTCTGTACGATGCACAGATTGTCTGCCTTGATGATCGTTACAGGAACCTTGCACGAAAGTACTGGAGATTCTTGCTGAAGCTGCTTGGTCAACTCAGATAGTTGTCTAGTTTTCTTTTTATGTTTGTATTACCACCAAAGGGGGAATTTGTAAGAACTTTATAGGGTTGGTGGCAACTCAAACATATCATCCTTTGCTTTTGTGCTCATCTTTCACTTATGCTTGTATCTTGTACTTGAACAATTATCCTAATGTTTATATTAATCATTCAAGTGTTTGATGTTTTGTATGTCATAGCTAAATGTCTTAGCTTGAGTTGATTATGGATATTGGAGATATTGTCTTAGTACATTTCATTTGCA
Organism: Deinandra increscens subsp. villosa; assembly: GCA_039602395.1. Lineage (NCBI taxonomy): Eukaryota > Viridiplantae > Streptophyta > Magnoliopsida > Asterales > Asteraceae > Deinandra > Deinandra increscens. The sequence continues at coordinate 11,460 of JBCNJP010005378.1, forward strand.
GTGTGATTGTCTGTATCCAAGATCTAGGTCATTTCATGATAAGTTACTTGGTAAATGCTAATAATTGATTGTGTCTTTGTAATA
>JBCNJP010005379.1:0-32500 GCA_039602395.1 Deinandra increscens subsp. villosa
TGAAGAAAAGTCAAAGTTCGGGTCAACCGGTCAAACGCAGAAGTCAAAATAAAAAGTTGCTGAAAAACTTCACGGCTTGCATGCCTTGAAACACCCTTTCACGGCCTAGACCAAGCTTTGAAGACCCTGACCAAGCTGTGATGCTGAGCCGCAAACCAGTCAACGGTGAAAACTGTCTCACGGCCTGACTTGCAAGCTGTGAGAGCCTTCACGGCCGTGTAGACCCTGCCCTGGCCGTGAAGCACCCTGTCCCTGGATAGCCAGGTGTTGGAACTTTTAATAAGTGTGACTGACGCCATCAAATCTATTCTCGAATAATTCGGTTGAAGAATCCATTGTGATTTGATTCAGAGACGCGGGTTGTGATGCTCGAGGCTTGCAAGTTTGGACCGAAGACGTTTTCTTGAAAAGTCAACCGTTCGGGTCAACGGTCAACGTAAAAGTCAACGGAAGTTCGGTTCGAGCGAGTCAAGCTTCATATTAATTAAATCATCTTTGATTTAATTAGATAATAATTATGTCATTTGTTTATTTGTATTTGCTCATTTTGTATGTGTGTTAGCTAGTTAGTGGGCTAGTGAGCACATGGGCTCTCTATAAATAGGAAGGGATAGCTTCATTAGAAAGATGATGAATAAGATGAATAAGAAGATGAATAAGGATGTTCTAGAGAGATGTGAGTTATCATTTCTAGAGAGAGTCCACCATAGAGTTTGAGTGAGAAATCACCTTACCCTTAGCTAGTAGATACCCTTTCCATTGTCAAGTAGTCAAGCATTCACCGATAATTCGAGTCCGTTCCTGCTTAGTCGTGTCTAGGACCTACTAGGTCAACCTATCAACACAATTGTAACCGCTTCACAACTCTAGGACCGTTAGGGCCATACCTATCCTAACCCTTTGACCAGTTGTGAGTTGAGCCATCGATAACTCGGGACCCAGCCTAGGGCACTTCATAAACCGCAACCTTATCAGTACTTCACCATGGACCAGTAGTAACCGTGTAGGGCGTGTCTATAACCCTAAACGTGAACCTATCCATAGGAACTAGGTAAACCTTGTCTTAGGAACCCAGTTTATTCCAAAGATAAGTAGTAACGCATTACCGATACACCTGTCAAACCTAAGTTGGAGGAGCCAAGCCTAAGTGATCCTTTACTAAATATCTGTTTTTCCAAACAACATTTCAATTACTGTCATTTTCAGTTTTCTAAATTAACATCCATATTCAAAACAAAACAAAACCGGCTGAATTATAAATCGACTGTTTTTAACAAGTTCGTGTCCCTGAGGTTCGACAACCCGATGTTTACCAATACTGTGCTACGCATGACAGGTATACTTGCCTTAGTGTGTTGGTATAGTCCCCTGGTGAATAACCAGTTCTATAAATTTAAAATTTGATAGTGTAGGACCCCATTTTTCATATACACTAAACAACACATCAGAATACTTGAAAGTTCTTGAATGTAGCATAAGCCAAAAAGATTCTGATGGGTTCTAGTCTTGCTACATGAGGAAAACTTGTAAGTACCGGTATGGATCTTACTATCGCGTGATATGATCGATTCGATGAGCAACAAGGTAAATAAACGCTTCTTTGATTGATTTCAATAGCAAACGGTTACAGAGAGAAACATAGAGAGAACACTTAAGAAAAACACACTTAAGACTGGATGCACTCACTCTTCTACTCTGAACAAAAGACATGAAACTATTTATAGTCAATTGCCTAGCGTAGCAACTTAACCATCGTCCCAGTTGGTCCGGAGTTGCGTCCAACTGGTCCGCCCACTGGTACGCTGGAATAGAAACTTTACATTACCAAAACGCCTAGACCTAGCATCAGACACACTAACTTGTTCTAGCAAACGCCCCCTTGTCTTATGCTAGTCTTCATAAGCTTTTGTCTCAGTCTTCTTCCAAAATTTGTTTCGGTTGTTTCCAGCGTGAATCCCAAAAGCATAACAAACTCTAATCACCTTTTGAAATTGTAAGGCTTGATCAGGATCTTCAGCCTGATATAGTATATTGTTGTGATAGAGTTTGTCGATGTCTACTTCGGATAAGTTGATCAACCACATCGGACCAATAATCCTTACAAATTTGTTCTCTTCTTTCACCACGATCACTGCTTCTTCTATTCGCTCTTCATAACACCACCACTTTAATGTATTTATAAAATCTTGTTCAAGACTCTTCAGAGGTATCTTCTTTAATTGAATCGGCTTCTTGTATTTCAACACCACTATAGCTTTTCCGGTCTTTAGAAGAATCTTTGTTGGATGATCTGTATACTTTGGCCTCTGCGGAGTTAAAAACCTGAACCTTCCTTGACATTCTTCATGTAACTTGTTCTTGAATACTTCAGCAAGAAAATTCTGACCGTAATTCAGAAATGGTTTTCTGGCCAAATCTGTAATGTCACAGACCGACAAAGTATTGAACCTTAATGCACTTTTCAGATATATAATCCCAAATTCTTTCTTTATAGCATAACACTTGAACTGCGCATCATACATCTAACTGATAATATTCCCAGCGACTTCACCTTTGTTTTCAAAGAAACACTTCTGATTCACAGACTTTGTAGGTTTCACCGAGGGTACTTTCTTAGCCCTTTGCTCCTTCATCCATTCATCAAATAACTTTCTATTCTTTTGTTCTTCCAAGAAACTATCAGACTCAGTTGTTCCAGTCTGTTTCTCAGATTCCTTCTTTTTCAATTCTTTCTCAATCTCCTCCTCATCATCCTTACCGAAGAAATTGAATCCACTAGAATGATCATCATCAGTGAAATTACCATAGACCTTCGGATCATCTGAATATTCTTCTCCCGTCATATCTTCCACTTCCACATGTTCCTTTTAATACTCAACATCATCACTAGAATCATTTTCTTTGTAAGGTTCAGTGACAGGAACTTTATCAACATCTTCAACATTTAGAGCATATATGGTAGCAAGTTGCTCTTTTGAGTACTGATGTATAAACTCCCCTTATTCAATAACTACTCTGGTAATCGGGGTCACATCATATATGTCTTTACCTGTTGCCCCCCCCCCCCCTTGAGATGTAGAACCACCCGAGCAGATGTATCGGCTAATTTTGAAGTATCAGCAACACCAGAACTATCTCCGCCTATTCCTCCTTCCAGGTCCTCATCATCATTATCATTCAAATATTTGGAGACATCATCATCATCTTTGCAAGCATCTTCTGGGTTTGGCCTTATCTCCCCCTGAGCAGGTAAACCTTTTAACAAAAGATTTAGTTGTGAACCCAGCGAAAGAGAAATATGCTGCAACCGAGCAATCTCACAGTCTTTTACTTCATCCTGTTCTCTCAATTCTTTCACAACATCTTTCAATTCGTTAATTTCTTTAGCTTGTTGACGATTAGTAGTTTCTAGAGCATCAAGTCTAGAATTGTGCAATGCAAGTTTCAGATCAACAATAGTGATTGTGGACGAAGCATGAGCAGTAGAACGTTGAACACCAACAATGGTTGTGGTTGGCTGTTTAGGAACTGAAGACTGTTTATCCGCAACTTTTTGCTTTTTAGAAGGCGGACTGCTATTATAAGATTTTCTCGCATCAGCAAGGAACGATCCCCTTTTAACCATCATCTTAGGCCTTGACACTGTCTTAACTCTCTTGCTAGTATCTTGCATTGGGGCTTTTCCTTTGTCAGCAGTCATAGTATCTTTCACTGATTCCTCCATAGTAAGAGTATATGATGGATCATCATCAGAATCCCGATCAGTAGACTATTTTGATCTGTGTTCATACTTTGAAGTATCTTCATTTCTTGACTTCAGATAAGCAATGTGGTGCTTGGAATCTTTCTTAACTTGAATGCCTCTAGCATTATGAAAGATCTCAGTATAAGCACCAGAGTCTGATTCAGTATCGGACGAACTCACATCATTGTCGTCAGAAATATCAACATCAGACATCGAATCATCATCCTGAGCATTACAGCTGCAGGTTCAATGATAACGGTTTGTCAGTCCGTCTCAAATCCCCAACTTAATTAAGATTTGCAGTAGCGGTAAGCTAGGGTATCGAACCAAGGGAGTTGGTGGTTATTAGCGACTCTAGAAACTAACTAATTAATTAACCTAAATCTAGATTACTGTCACTAACCTAGATAATTCTAAAAACCTTAATACTGAAATTAAGTGCCTCTTGGCTGTTTAATTTGAATGGCTTAAAGACTAAAGAAAACTAATGCTGATTTGAACGAAAAAACAGAAATTAAAACGTGACACCCTAATTCCTAATCCAATTCAATTATCCAGTTCAACTCAATTCAACCAAACATTCAGATTACGTACGAGCTAAGTATAGTCCTAGAGCTATGCAGTTAAGGTAGTCCGGGAGCGGGGGGCACATACATAATCAAAACGCAGGCTAAATATTCAAATAAATCAATACTGTCACTATGATTCGAAGCTGAACAAAAACAACCAGTATGGATGAGTCCAAGTAGCTCTTTTGCCCTTTGCGGCTTGTTCGGAAAGGGTTTTCTTGTCATCTTTCCTGAGATACAGGAAACGCATTGATCAAATGATTCATCATTTGATTGTAAGATCCCTTCACGTTGAAGTCTTTCAATGCGGTTTTTGCCAACATGGGCAAGACGACAGTGCCAAAGATAGGTAGAGTCCAAAACAGTTTTGGCTCGTTTGCTAATAGTGAACATTGAATTATTTGAAACACAACCACGCATATCAATTTCATAAATGCCATCACAAGGAATAGCATCAAAATAATGAACATTATTTTTAGAAACTGAAATACTGATATCATTAAAAACATTAATGTATCCTTGGTTTTTCAACAGAGAAACTGAAATAACACCTCTAGTGATAGAAGGTGCATAATGACAATTGTCTAATACAATACATAACCCAGAAGGCAGAATTAAATGAAATTCTCCTATAGCTTCCACAGCTGCTGGCAAACCATTTCCAACGAACAGCTGCAAAGCTCCAGGCTTCAGTTTCCTCCTCTTTCTAAGACCCTGTAACGAATTACAGATGTGAGTTCCACAGCCGGTGTCATACACCCATGAATCACTCTTAGAAAAGGAAAATAATTCAATTGTGAAGATACCCGAAGTACTAGTCCCACTAGTATTCTTTCTCTTCTTCATCAACTCAGCTAGGTAGGTAGGACAGTTCCTCTTCCAGTGTCCGACTTCACCACAATGGTGACAGATCTGGTCCTTAGCCTGATGCTCTTTAGGGGCCGGAGGGGTTTGCTTGGCTTTAGGGATATGGGCAACAGCCTTGCCTTTACCCTTGCCATCAATCTTGCCCTTCCCCTTTTTCGGTCGTTTAGCCTTTTGGATCTTACCCCCCTTGATCATAAGAACTTGGGGTGTTTCAGTGGCCTTTTTAGGAATCGTTTTTTAAATACTCGACAAGCATAGCATGAAGCTCAGGTATAGTCTTAGTCATACTATGCATGTTTTAGTTGCGCACGAAACCCTCAAAATCCTTCGTAAGCGATTTGAGGATCATGCCAACTGCAACAGCACGATTATACCCATAATTGAGCGATTCCAATTTGTCAAAGTAGCTCTTCATCTTGAGCACATGACTACTGACCGATTTACCAGTTTCAAGCTTCAAGTCGTGGAGTTCCACAACTAGGTCGAACAATTCGACACCAGCTTGTTTTTCATACATCTTTTTCAGCTCTTTGATCATATCACAAGGTGTATGAAATTCGTATTGCTTCTGAAGATCAGGAGTCATACTCGAGATCATCATACAAGCAACCTCATCGTATCTGCTGTACTCTGCGTTGTAGAACGCTTTCTCTTGCTCAGAAGCATCAGCAGCTGGCTCGGTCGGCCAATGATGTTCAAGGACATCGGTCCTCCGTTCAACTCTAAGGACAATCCTCAGTTGACGGTACCAGTCATTGAAGTTAGATCCATTCAGCTTTTCTCTTTCAAACATTTGACGAAAAGCATGACCAACATTGTTTTGAGGTGGGTTTGTTGCCATCTACAAAACAGATTAAGTTCAAAAATCAGTATTTTCGATAATCTTTTCCTTAATAAATTTAATTACCCAATGTTTAAACATTTTAAACAATTAAGCTTTATTAAGGCTAGGATCCAATTGACATGCCATCATTTCATCAGTTGATCTGCTAGAAATGATGCATTCAAATGGTAAGTGACGATCACTAATTGTATTCCAAATACAATTCCTAGGTTTTATGGGACCTACAACTTGCACCAAGTGATTTGTAGTCATGTTTCATCCCATCTTTTGCCACGGGCTAAGGGTCTCACCGCCTAGCTCGCTTTAAGTCGTCCAGCCAAGAACTCACAAATTTTCCAACATTGTGTACCAATGAGTGGGAATTTGTCATGCAAATGCCATTTTACCATTGTGTACCAATGAGTAAGATGACATCCACAAGTGTCCTTTACAAGGTGGATGGCAAAGACTTAAGTTTGGTTTGGGTCAAAACAATTTTGATGCGTGATCAAAAAGGTTATGTGTGAAGATTCATGCACATCTTCATCACATAATGTGTTTATAAAATTCTTAGTTTGTCATCCAAATCAAAGGAGCTCGGTAGCTCCATTTGCAACACACAAAGAAGCGTAGGGGGTGAGGTTTGCAACTTTTGCAATTAAAAACCTACCACTTTAGGGAAGCAGAGCGACCCGACTTATACCTCTCTTAGAGTGTGTTCAAATGGGTGAGCCGGTGTTTCTTTTGACTTTTAAGACACAAATTTTATTTTATAAACAAAATCATATTTCAATAGTTCTTTTAGCAAATTTCGATTTTCATAAAACAAATTTGCAATAAACCTTTTATTATGTCACAATTATCAGATAATCACATAATCTTAGGGTTTCTAATTATCACATATAATTTTAATTAAATCCTCTTTGATTTAAGTAATAACCATGAACGATTTGCATGAAACATCATGGTTTTTACTTCCTTTTAACATTTAAAATAAAGGTACAACATGTTGATTATCAAATAACAAAACTTGGGTTCTCAATTTTAGATCACAAAATCAGATTTTAGACCTAAAATAAGGGTTTCCGATTCGGCTAGAGGTTTTCGATCCAATTATATAGTTTTCGATCGGAATCAGGGTTTCCGATCGAGAACATCACTTTTCGGTTATAGTTTACGATCGAAACACGGGTTTTCGATCAGCATGGGTTTCCGATCGAGAACAAGGGTTTCCGATCGGAATGGTGTTTACGATCCGGAACCAAGGTTTCCGATCGGTACTTTTCGACCGGGCCGTAAACAGTTTACGAACTGAACTCGATCGGAAACAGGTTTGCGATCGTGTCCTTTCCGATCGAAAAGGGTGGTTTACGATCAGAAAACGAGGGTCTCTGATCGAAAAGCAGGAACGGGACGAGAACCAGTTTTCAATTTAGGGAACCAAGCCACAGTTGAGAACCGGTTTTCGATTAAGAAAAGATTTTTCGTTTTTACCAATTTGCGAAACCGTTTTCCAATTGTAAAACACGATTTTTAAGAGGATCGAAAAGCTAGAATCTTCATATGGTTACCCCCCTTCCAAGTTTTCATCCCGGTAATTAATTAAAATCATAGGTGGCTCGTGATACCACTGTTGGGTTATATAACTTTTATCAAAACACGAGTACGCAGCGGAAAGAATCCTATGAATTAATCTAATTAACCGGTATTAGAACGTGTACCTTTTTAGCTCGGCAAGACTTGATCACTTGGAGGATTTGAAGTAAATCCCTCTACGATCGCACACACGACACACCAATGCTATGTGCTAGCAATGATCACGTACTCCTCTTGATGTAGGCTTGGTCGAACCACACAAGGAAATCGAAAACCCCTTGGGTTTATCCTTGTCGCCGATTTCGAGAGAGTAGAGAGAGAATTAGGGTTTGGACTATTGTCAAGTCAATCCAGCAACTAAACCTTAAACCCCTGAGGATCTATTTATAGGTTTAAAAGACTTGATAACCAAGTTAGGGATTGTGATAATCCCCTAAACCGAATTCGGCCTAAAGGGCTTATCACAAAGCCCATCCCAATTGTAATCCAATTACAACTCTTTCTAATTACAACTAACACCCCTGTTAACAATTAACTTGTCAGTTTTTAACGAAACCTCGTTAAATATTCGTGATAAATATTAATTAACCATTAATTAATATTAATACATTTGGTGTCGAGACGTGTGACCCCGTAGGCTTAAATAACTTCCGGACATACGCTTACTATTACATGATCATATCCCTACAAAGGAGTACCAAACCCAGGATTTCGGTGCGTCCAAGTCATACCATTCACATTGCACCATCGGAATGGAATGCTCGCGATGTAGAGACAGACCAAGAAGACCCCGAGGAGGAACCCGAAGAAGATGCTGACGAGACCATTCCACAGGTAGTAATTGCAGTATCAGCAGGTCACACGGTAAGCTATCACTCAGAGCATCACTCCCAGCATGTGTATGTCTCCCCAGCTTATGCGGCAGATGTTGAAGAAGGACCCGAGGAATCGGTTCCTATGCAACACGATCCCATTGCAACTTTTCCTCAAATGGGGAACTTTGTGGATGTTCCAATACAGGATCCTATCGCAGCTTTGGCAAATGATGTTAGAGACCTGTATGTAGCTGCAATGATGCAGGGCCAGAGCAGTCAACCCGTGTCTGAACGTTACAGTTTTCCCCAGTTACTAAGGTCTAACAGTCAACCACCATCTGCATATCAGCAGTCACCTGCCTACCATCAGAGTTCTTCATTTTAGCAGTCACCTGGATTCCAGCAGCAATCCATCTATCAGCAGCCTATTATGTATCCAACTCCTGTTCAGGAACCTTATGCCACGGGTATGCCGTATTATCCACCACAGCCATCGTTTTATCCGCCACAACCATATCAGTACTTGACTTCTCCACATATGCAGCAGTCCTATATGCCTTTTCCACCTTCTGCCTACCAATATGCTCCGTATGGATCATATCAGGATCTACCAAGATCATCTTTTTCAGGACCAGGCCCAGTTTTTGCCCCAACCCCATATGCGGATCATTCAGGACCTAAATCCCCGGTAATCAACGCTCTCAGAGAAGAAAATAAGGCTTTAGCCAAAAGACTAAGAGAAACAGTTGAAAAAGGAAAAGAAAATGGCGTAGGGAAGACGCAAGGCTAGAATCATGGAGACTAGTGTGAACTATGAAGGCAGAAATCTCGTGTGGTGTGTCTAATAAATTATTATGTTATCTGTTGTGTGTTATTTCGTAACTTTGTTTGAGTATGGTTTACGTGTGTGCCTTGTTTTGTAAAGCGGTTAAACCACTAAGACGTTAGTGTGATCATTATGGAATAAATGTTTACTTGTTGTTATCAATAACATTTGAGTATTATAGGAATGTTAAGTCAGGATACATAATGATTTTTAGGAGGTTTGGTTCATTAGACCACCCCTAAGGACTTGTGTGTATGTGATTTCACTCTGATCATAGTCATAACATGGTAAAATATGTCGGTAACCACAAGATGGTGATCCAGAAAGCCCAAACTAGTGCAACAACTCTGTTATGAACACGTTTCTTATGGCACTAAAATGTGCAAAGATATATAAACTCTGATTACAAATACCTGTCAACTAAGTCCAATGTATGTTAATCTGTCAATCTGGTATTGCTTTCTGCAAAATGTCGAAAGCAGTAACGAGCAAAACTCGTCAAAATGATTATGATGAGGAAGATGATCGTGATGATCACTCCGTTCACAGTAAGATGAGAGAACCTCTCACGTCTGAACAACTGAGACAACGGGAGCACGAGGAAAGACTCCAGGAGCTTATAGCTCAAGGAATCTCTAAAGCGTTGCCCTCGTTAGTTGCTAAGGAGAAAAGGCAAGGAAAAACGCACGTGGGTTCAGAGAGATCCAGCGAATCGCCAAGAAGCAAAACTGCCATCCCAGGATCCAAGGGGACTGCAAGGTCTCGATCACGAACAGTTGAGTCTCGAACTGACTCATCAGCTCACAGTAAGAGTAGGACTCGTCAGAGTCGCAGCCATGATCGTGAAAGCCGTCCGAAGGGCGCCAGAAAGAGATCAAGGAGCAAAGAACATAAGTCAGAGAATGAGGTAAAGAGAGGATGTTCGTACAAGACATACATGGCTTGTAAACCCAGTATATTCAAAGGAGATAAGGGGGCTACTGATGCCTTAAATTGGTTAGAAGAAACTGAAGCTGCCTTAGACATCAGTGATTGTGCTACTAAGGATATGGTGAAATTTGCATCCCAATCCTTCAAGGGAGCAGCGTTGAATTGGTGGAAAGTGGAGTTAAGTCGACTTGGGAAAAAGAATGCTTATCGTATGAGTTGGAAAGCTTTTCGCGTAATGGTTATGGAAAAATTCATTCCAGAGAATGAAGCAGAAAGACTAGAGAATGAATTTATTAATCTAAGAATGAATGGAGCTGACTACATGACTTACATCAATAAATTTAATGAGTTGCTGAATTTGGTACCCCACATGGCAGAAACAGAGACTTCCAAAATCAGGAGGTTTGTATGGGGATTAAGCCCCGAAATAAGGGCGGATGTAAGATCAGCACGCCCTAGTACCTTAGCATCTGCTATAAACTTAACGGGTACCTTGGCCGATGAATGGATCAGAACAGTGGGAATTAAAGTGGATACTTCTGGGAACAAGAGAAAGTTCAGTGACAGAGGGCGGGATAATAGGAGAGGTAAATTTGGAAGAAATGACCAAGGAAGAAGAAATGGTGACAGGGATTTCAGGAGACCACCGGCAGATAATTGTAAAAATTATGGAAAGACGGGGCACACGCATCAGCAGTGTAGAGCACCAGTGGTCTGCTTCTACTGCAAAGAGAAAGGACATAGATGCCTGGAATGTCCGCAAAGGAAGAACGGAAAGGATGATAAGAATAAAGGCACTCGAACTTCGAAAGGTAAACCCCGACTCTATATCATGACAGCCGAAGAGGCACGTGTGAATGACGACGTGATCTCCGGTATGTTTTCTGTTAATAACATGATTGTTAGCATTCTATTTGATCCTGGTGCCAATAGAAGTTTTATATCCTCTGCTTGTGTACCTAGACTAAAATGTGCGGCACATAAGTTAAATATACCCTATGTTGTAGAAACTGCTAATGGCCAAAAGATTAGTATCTCCAAAGTAATTAGAGATTGTCATTTAGAACATGAGAATACCACTTTCAATTTAGAACTCCTTCCCATGGATCTAAGTGAATTCGACATCGTGCTCGGAATGGACTGGCTCACGCGATATCAGGCAAAGATTCGTTCTGCCGAGAAAGTTTTGGAGTTAAAGTCGGCGGATGACAAAATGCATACAATCATTGGAGATAGACAAACAAAACCAATGAGGATAATATCCAGACTGAAAGCAGGAAAGTGTATTCGAAAAGGAGATCAAGCTTACTTAGCAAATCTGGTCGAGGTACCTCGAGAAAGGAAACTGGAAGAGGTACCTATTGTCTCAGAATATCCTGATGTGTTTCCAGATGAACGACCAGGATTGCCTCCGAAAAGACAAGTGGAGTTTCAAATCGAGCTTGCACCGGGAACATCTCCGATAGCAAAAGAACCGTACCGACTCGCACCTTCAGAAATGCAAGAATTAAAGAGTCAACTTCAGGAACTTCTCGATAAAGGTTTCATTAAGCCCAGCTCTTCACCTTGGGGAGCGCCGGTTCTTTTTATGAAAAAGAAGGATGGCATGATGCGGATGTGCATTGATTATCGTGACCTAAATCGTGTAACTATAAAAAATAAATAACCTTTGCCTAGAATTGATGAGTTGTTTGATCAATTGCAAGGGGCCAGTTACTTCTCCAAGATCGATTTGAGATCCGGATATCATCAAGTTAGAGTTCGCGAAGAAGACGTTCCGAGAACGGCATTCAGAACAAGATATGGCCGTTATGAATTTACGGTTATGCCATTTGGATTAACTAATGCGCAAGCAATATTCATGGATTTAATGAACCGGGTGTGCAAACCATACCTCGACAAGTTTGTGATTGTGTTTATCGATGACATTCTGATTTATTCTCGCACCCGAGAAGAACATGTTGAACATCTGAGAAAGATATTAGAGTTATTGCGATCCGAGAGACTTTATGCAAAATTTTCTAAATGTGACTTTTGGTTAAGAGAGGTGCAATTTCTGGGTCACATTGTCAGCAAAACCGGAATTCAAGTAGATCCAACAAAAGTGGAAGCTATTGCAAAGTGGGAGCAACTAAGGAGTCCTACCGAAATTCGGCGTTTCTTAGGACTAGCTGGTTATTATCGAAGATTTATTCAAGATTTCTCAAAGATAGCCACACCATTGACTTCCCTTACTCAGAAGAATGTGAAGTTTGATTGGAAGCCGAAGCACACCAACGCTTTTGAGTTGCTTAAACAGAAGTTGAGCTCTGCTCCTATACTATCATTACCAGAGGGTACTGAAAACTTTGTGGTATACTGTGATGCCTCTATCAATGGACTTGGATGTGTTCTGATGCAGAAAGATAAAGTGATCGCATACGCATCTAGACAACTCAAAAAGCATGAAAAGAATTACACCACTCACGATTTGGAGTTAGGAGCAATAGTCTTTGCTCTTAAAATTTGGAGACACTACCTATATGGAGCCAAATTTGTGGTATACTCCGATCATAAAAGTTTACAGCATCTGTTCAGTCAAAAAGAGTTAAATATGCGATAACGACGCTGGATGGAAGTGTTGAGTGACTATGATTGCGAGATCAAATACCACCCAGGCAAGGCCAATGTAGTGGCAGATGCATTAAGCAGGAAGGAAAGAGTTAAGCCATTGAGAGTTCGAGCCTTGAGATTAGACGTAAGCGTGGATTTAATTAGAGAAATCATTGAAGCACAAAAGAAACAAATGGCTGACTCCAACGTCGAGTGGGATGAGATGATGACTGTGGTAAGAAAATTGACAAAAGAAACGGATGGCATCCTTAGACTAGGCAAACGCATATATGTGCCTAAGGAAGGAGGTCTACGTGATGTAATCCTTCGAGAAGCTCACAAGTCTAAGTACATGCTTCATCCAGGAGGCGATAAAATGTACCAGAATTTGAGAGCTAATTATTGGTGGCCAGGAATGAAAAAGGCAATTGCTGCCTATGTCGAAAAGTGCCCAACTTGCTTGCAAGTAAAAGCTGAACATCAGAAGCCTGCCGGGTGTCTTCAGCGAATAGATTTCCCTGAATGGAAATGGGAAGAAATTACTATGGATTTCGTGACAAAGCTTCCAAAGACTAGAAGCGGAAACGATGCCATTTGGGTAGTCGTGGACCGTTTGACAAAATCTGCCCATTTCTTACCAATGGCTGAAACTTATAATGGAAAGCAACTGTCAAAGCTATTCGTAAACGAGATCATATCGAAGCATGGAGTGCCAAAGTCCATAATCTCTGATAGAGATAGCAGATTCACCTCTCACTTTTGGCGAAGTTAGTCCTACGATATCAATGCGGATCGAACCGATGTTTAGCACAGGTTTGATTATCTCCAAATTGATGGACAGAGCTCGAGCACCATTTAATTGCTGGAAGATATGCCAGGATCTTGTGTTATAGAATTGGCGGTTGTTGAAATGACCATCTCCCACTAGGCGACTTTAGATGATCGAGGAATTTGGTGCTATACCGGTATTCAAACGGCCTCTATCAGATCGAAGTATTTTAATAGTTGCAAATGTTGAACTGATTTGTGTACTGGTCTGTATTGGAAGAGGCTAACTTATAGAACTTTTCAAATGTTTCATGGAATTTATGCTTCGATTAGATAGATCCGTATAAGGCTTAAAACCGCTCATGACTGATAATAATAGCTATGTAGATCGGTGTACGAAGTACCTTTCTTGAGTTTCTCGTGGTGAGTCCTGGTAATGGTCCACATATCACCTCGGAAGGGTATGTATTAGTTCCGGCAAAAGGTGCCAACTAAGTCCACGTTCTACCGAACATTTGTGAACGGTAACTTGGTCAATTTTGCAGATAAGCATGATTCGCATTCATTGAAGGAGTCTGCATTTGTGGATTCAAGAATCCCTGCATTTTGTAGCTTGTTGATGCGTGCCTTGCTTATATGACCAAGTCTATAATGCCATAATGAGGAATCAATACTATCATGTAACCTTTGTACCTAAAACATGATCCGAGCTGGAATTTTCAAATGAGAAATATTCAAAAATTTCTGAATCACAATTTGAGGCGGTACGCCTAGGATTAGGAAATCCTAGGCGGTACACGACCTGCTTGGTAAACGGGTCGGGTTGCGGCACCCATCGGATCCTCGCATACCCGCTACCTAAAAATTCGGGCGGTACGCCCCAAATTAAGTATTTTGGGGCGGTACGCCTCGATTCCAGTTCGTTAAAAACTAGGAATTTGGCCTTTATAGCCATTACACACTTGTGATTCTCTGCATATCCGACCAGAACCTCCTCATTGCTGTCCCAGAGCTCTGTTGCCACGACTTTCCAGCCTTAGGAGCATTGTGGAAGGTTTGATCATCAAAGGTAAACTTTTCTAATCACCATTTTCATATCAAGGCTATATAAAATTGATGTAACCCTCACCTATTGCTTGATTACTCATTAACTCAGTAGTGTGAGCATACTTGGGAGATGATTGAGGTGTGTAGAAACTGAATCCAAGAATAATTAAGGTAAGGATATCTTGATTTTGGGTTAAGGAAGTTATTTAAGGTTTCTTTATGATCATACTCTCATAATATGATCATGGATCATACATGCAGCCCCAAATCTGTCCTTAAGAGCTCGATTGAAGACCTAAGGGAGAAAGGAAATCTGGAAGCTTGATTGTACAAGGGAATCTCCATAAGGTACAATCCATTTATGCATGCATGTTGATTTTTCTATAAATAGAAACTTTATGAGCTAAGATAACATAAGACCAGATTTGGTCAGTGTGTCTAAAGAGGAAATGGCCATTGAAACATAAGAGGTCTGTCCCTAATGATATTTGTATGAAACGGGGTTCGAATTGATGAAACTTACCATTAAAGAAAACCTCGGGAATTGGGGTTATGCTTTGGTTAAGATTATGGACCAAAAATGGACTACTGAACAACTCCAATATGGTATACTATGGATTCCCCAAATGACTCTGGCCCAAAAACGACAAAATGTAAAAATGGCACTAAAAGACAAAATAAGTCGGGCCAGACAGGGGCGTACCGCCCAAAATCTCTGCATGCAGAGCGGTACGCCCAGAAAAATAAAACAGGAGCCAGAACCAACAGATTACAGTGTACCGCCCAGAAATACATAGATCAGCGCGGTACGCCCGGATTTGAAATCAGGAATTCGGATTACAGTTTGACGCGTACCGCCCAGAAATGTAAATTTCCAGGCGTTACGCCTATGAATGAAAATGACAGAATGTTTGGTCAATTTTGAGGTGAACCAAAAACTTAACCGGTTGATCTAGTGACTGTAATTAGTGATACTTTGAACCTGAGATTGTTATGGGACACGTTAGCATTGTATATGAAACGTATACACATGATAATTCTGATAGGTCGCTAGAAACCGAAGATAAGGTATCCTAGTTGAATCCCGGATTTCCGTCTAGCATATTGTTTCTGACTTCATTGCTGTGAGTCCTCTGACTTCCTTCATTAGTTAACTATTTGAGATCACATGGTTGCTTTGATGTATCTATTATATCTGTTATGCTTATCTTGTCGAACACTGTGAGTCAGAATGCCCTGTAAGGGTCATTAGAGACTTTCTGGTCATTAAGGTTGAGACCACTAGACATATAAGGGATTATAGCGGCCGATATAATTGAACGATCCATATTCACCCGGATCCTCTAGTATTAATTTACTAGGGGGAATATATACTTATATGTTGAACTTAAAAACTACTCGTAGAGGGCGTATGGCTACGCGCAACGTGCCCGTAGAGTATCTGAGTGTTGACCTTGGGTGCGGCATGATAAATTCATAATCTGTATGTGTTGAAAATTGTTAATGTGATGATGGTAGTTACGACTCACGAACAACGTATGTTGTTGACTTTGTGATTGACTTATGTTGCAGGTAAGCAAGTGTAGGTGTGGACCTAATCTGAACTTGGAATATTCTGATGGTTGTTGTCACTATGGATAGGGCTCTGTATGATAAACGAATGATGTTTGTTTCTGAAGACCTGTTATGACTATGTTTCCCTTGTAATAATGTATCTCTTGTTTGTTCAGTCCTGGGCCATATCCGGTGGCTATCGATCCTATCAGGTCGGCTAAGAGGTGATCTGTGTATCCTCATTTAGAGTCGGCCTAGAGTTTCACTGTGAGGACTGGATGTCCGTTATGCATGCTTGTGTGTTGTTGTTTAGTTGGTACCTCGGGAATTGATGCGGACAGCTGGTCCCACACCCTCCCCCGCACCTGGCAGGGGGCGGCGGAGGGGGGTGTGACATATCAGTTTTGTTTCTTTTAGAAACTTGATAGATTTTGTCATTTGTTTGAACATTTATTTCGTATATACCATGTCTAGGTTTAGCTTCGAAATAAAACATATCATTAAAATAAGCATGAATAGTCAAACCATCAAACTTATAATTTAAATCCTTGTTCAAACAATGAAGAAACAGAAACAATGTTCCTGGACAATCCTGGTGCATATAAACAGTTAACTAATTTAACTACAAGGCCAGAATGCCATGTTAGAGAGTAAATCCCAGTCGCAAGAACCGGGACCTTCTTTCCATCGCCTATAATAAGCTCCATGTCTCCTTGTTTCAGTTTCTTCCACTTCTCAGGTTCCTGCAAAACATTAATAATGTGGTGACCACATCCAGTATCAAACACCCATGTATTGGAGGAAACAGTGAAAAGTTCAATAACATTTATTGATAAACCTATTAAGGAACTCTGTTGAGAGCTTCTAGTCATCTTCATCTTTGCAAGATGAACGGGACAGTTGCGTTTCCAGTGTCCCACTTCATTGCATTCAAAGCAGATGCGTTCCATTAAAGTTGGCGATTTTGATTTGTCTGCTTTCTTTCCTTTGAGCATTTGAGCTTTAGTCTTGGATTTCTTCTTGACACCTCCATCTAAGACCCTAAGCACATCGGATGTGGTTCTGATTTTAGCACATGGTAAAAGTGCTATGAGTTGGTCCAGTATTTCCACTGGACAGTTAATCGCATGAATGCGATAACACTCGGGCAATTTACTAAGGACTATGTCCAAAGCCATACACTCAGGTATGGGTAGCCCTAGCTCAATCAGATGGTCACGATGGGCGTTCTTCAATACGACATGTTCATAACTAGAGGAGTCAGATGATACTTTAGTATTCACAAACTTTTGAAAAATAGAGTATCATTCCTCTCTTTGTGGAAACTCAAATAAATCTTTGAGCTTCCGAACAATGTCGTAGGCACTCATGTCATGTAAGTTGTACCGGAAATCCGGTGACATGCTGGACAGGATAAGCTCAGTTACCTCATGTGAATCATTGGTATGCTTATCCAATTCTGCCTTAGTACGGTCATTGTGTAAGAATGATGGCAGATTTGGTATAGGCCTGTCCAGGACATAGAGTTTGCCAAACACCTTTAGAACACTTCTTAGGGTAGCTTGCCATGAGATGAAGTTGGTGTCGGTCAAAGTGTCCAGTTTTATCATTGACTTTAACATGTTTGAGGTTTCAATAGCCTTCTGAAAAATAAGCAAATTATTATTTTTAATTAGTATTTTCGATGTTTGGAATTCTTAAAATATGTG
Organism: Deinandra increscens subsp. villosa; assembly: GCA_039602395.1. Lineage (NCBI taxonomy): Eukaryota > Viridiplantae > Streptophyta > Magnoliopsida > Asterales > Asteraceae > Deinandra > Deinandra increscens. Next base: position 17,842 of record JBCNJP010005379.1, read on the forward strand.
GTAAGTATTTATATTTAAGAATTATGAGAATTCGATCAGTTAATTACTAAAGGCAGCTGTAGCATGCAATCAATAGTAACTACGTGAAAGAATTGACATCGAATGTCAATTGTGAATATCCGGTCACAACTCTCGTTTATGAAGCCGCAATAACATCAAATGTTTTTTTTATGCGATACATTTAGCCTCATCTATGCCCACCGCTATTTACAAGGATCCACGTTACGGTGCTGTAGCTCCAATAATGTGACCCCCTGCAAAGTAGAGGAATAGTTATCCGAGGTGGCCTCACGTACAATTATGGTGCTATAGCTCCAATAATTAGTACCTTGGAATACACCCTACGCGCCAAGTACGGTGTTGTAGCTCCAATACTAACGTTTCGGTAAATGTATTCCAAGTCGGGTTAGACCTGGGACGGCATTAACTATTAATTATTAATTACCGGATAGGGATATTAAAGCAATGTTAATATATTTATTTTTATCGTTTGACGAGAACGAAAAACCCTATCATCACTCGGGACACCTTATTAAATAACCTATTATTTAAAATTGCCTAGGCGTTCGCGAATGAATAATATGTTTGTTATCGGCCATTAGGTCACTTACTCTTGCTAGAGCCTGATTAGCAAGATTAATTAGGGTTAGGAGGTATTCTATTATATAAAATATAAAACAACCACACGGTAGGCAACTCTTGCGTCTTGTGTCTTGTTATAGCTCCCACTGACCTCCAGAACTCCTCTTGGTTTCTTGTTGGATCTTCAGTCTTTGGTTTACAAAAATGGAAAGTTTCCAAAATTGGAAAGTTACTAAAAATAGAAACCCTAATTTCTAATTTACAACTTTGAACCCGAAATTGGGCCAATCAAACCAAAACTGCTAAATTACAATAATGGGCCAACAAATGAGCCAAACCATAAACAATCACAACAACCACAAAATTTGTTGGGAATCGAGATACCGAGCCAACAAGATTTGGATAGATGTGATTAATATTTCAACGACCACTTATTATATACCGTCCCTACAACACGGTGAAGAACATGACAACTCAAGACAACACGACTCAACAAAGAAGAGGCTCTAGTGAATATTATTTATTGTTTACATATTGTCACTAGTTAGTATTTTACTATTATGCCCTTAGTGAGTTGTACTATATATAGTGAGTCTTTCCATTGTGAAAGACATGTATGTATGAGTGATAGAGAGAGAGAGTTAGTCATGGTTCTTTGAAGCTTGTAAGGGTTCATGAACTCACCTAGTAAGTTCATGATACCCGGGATGCGTGGGGTAGGTAAAATATAATCATTCGGTTATCTTTATTTATCTATCATTCCATCTTGTTTATCATCTATCTATTTTGTTCTTCATATATCCATGTTTACACTAGCTTTACTCATCATCATCATCACATCTCAAACACTATCGTTGTTCATATCCGGGTGTTCATTTGTTTCTACAAAAACGAGCTACACAAAGACTCGATCCGCTTCCGCAACCAAGGTATTTGGTCACCACCTCGGTTTTTCAAATGGCATCAGAGCCATGGTCGAGATAATGCAACCTCACGGTTGATATCTCAACTTTGTGTTCATATGCTCGTTATTTTTGTACACAAATGGAGATGTTTATATTTTTAGAGAGATTTTTGAACTCCCCTCCATATCTTTCAATGTTTAAGAAAAAGGTTTTTGAATTTTTCTTCCATAGATTAGTCAAAGCCTATTTGTTCTTATGGTTCTGTGATGTTCTTGAAAATTCCACTGGGTTTTTGTGTTTGAAGTACTCATGTATTTCTTCAAAACCCAATCTATCCGTTCAAATCTTTGAATATGTGTTTTTGTTATTTAAATTTTAAATATTTAGATGCACATGATTTGAGTATTTCAAGACCTTTACCACACATTACCCACCATTTTCTAAATTGTCTTGTGTGTCTTACTCCTCAACCAACGAAAGTAGTTTTGTTGACTTTCTCCATAGTGCTTTTTATGTCTAAAAAGTGACAAAGTAAACAAATTGAATATTTTTTTCAAAACTACTAGCTTTGTCATCTAAGAACCAACAAAAGCACTGTGCTTTCTCTGTCATTGTGTGTGTATGTATCCAAAAGTCTAGTCTAAAAGGTCTAGTTTCTCCTTGTCAACTACAATTCCTTTATCCCATGCACCCACACTCTATGTATCGTACCCTCTTTCTTCCCATCTAATAGAACCTAGGCTCTCTTTCTCTTCGAAAATTTGAAATGAAGAATAGAAAATATTTAGAGTGAGTTGCAGGTCGTGAGTGTAAATGGAGAAGACGATATTTACGAGACTGCAGCTCGAAATCGTCTGCTCTAACCGATCTGGGTTTACGTCGAAGATGAAGATGAAAGTAACGATGAGAATAGTCCATCGTTTCGGGTTATACATTGATGAAAAGATGATAGGGTAATGGATATCAGTGATGATAGAGATGAATGGTGACTCAGACGACGAGAGCATATGGGTGGAAGACATCTGGGTTTTCCTACAAACATGGAAACAGTTCCGCTCATGATCCTCCGATGATGTTCACTGGTTCGATATTAGGGTTTTACAAGGATGAAGATGGTGACTACACTTGTTATCGGTTTCTTCAAACATGAAATACGTTTAAAACCGGTCACCATAGTTATCTCTGTTTGAAGCCGAAAGAAGGATTACAAAGATAAAGTGTGTCGGAAAAAGAGAAGAGGAATAGGGCTGCTACTGCTGTTGCGTGTGTCGGAGAACGCAAAAAAGCGTCGTCACAGAGACCATGTTTCTCTCTCATGACTTCCGTCTGATGTCCCAGCTGGATCTTCAAGTTCGACCGGAAAATTTATATGTTCCAGTTCATCATCTTGTTCCGGTTGAAGATCAGTAAGCTTCTCCGCTCCATCTTCAAGCGGAAAAATCACACCAGTCGGAAAAATCTCTCAACCGGAAAAACGAAGTTCAAGCGGAAACTGACTTGAACTCGGAAAAAGAAACTTCAACCGGAAAGCTCACTTCAAGTGGAAGTTTTGAGGTTCAGTCGGAGTTTCAAGTTCAACCGGAATGTGTGACTTCAACCGGAAGTCTCACCTTGAACCGGAATACACCATTTCAACAGGAAGAAAAGGATCAACCGGAAACGAAGCTTTCAACCGGAAATCTGGAACTTCAACCTTTGAGGTTTTTGTTCGTTTCTCAGGCCACCGGAAATGCTCAACAACCACCACCACCACTGCCCCGCGCTGCTACCATCACCACCACCATAGACCTTTCTTCCTTCCTCGACGATCAATATCGTGAGAGCCTCGAAACAAGGTTTCTTGGCTCTGATACCAATTGTAGGTCCGGAAAACTCCCAAAGACACGATATAATGATCAAACACGAGTGCGGAATCCTCGTGAGAGATTGATTCAAGAAAATAGTAGAAGAAGAACACGAGAATACGATGATTGAACAATAAAAGTTTGATCTTTGCACACAAGAAAACTTGTCGGGTACAAAATCTTACAATCGTAAACTGATCTCTCAAGGGTTTATGATCATAAACACCTATGGCTCCCTCCTTGGATCATAAACACCTATGGCTTCCCTCCTTGGATCATAAACACCTATGGCCTCCCTCCTTGGATCATAAACAAGCACCCCAAATGAGGAGGACTAGAGGGGTTTATATAGGCACCCCAATGGGTTTACTATTGGGCCCCTTGTGGATCATAAACCCAATAGTAAACCCAAGCCCAATCATAAACTAGCCTACTAAACTAAATGAAACCCACTAAGCCCAGCCCAACTTATTTAATATTACAAGCCTCATAATCTAGCCTCTACAAAAGTATTGATTAGATTTGCTTTGACCAGTGTACCCCACACTATCAGACATATTCAGACATTTTTCTATTTTTCTTTCTTTTTCCTTTTGTGTGATAACACTTTGTGATTTTTCACAATGCATCATATGTTTCATGATATTGTCAACTGTGTTCCATGCAAAAAGAAATAAGAACGTTAAATCGTCTACCTTAAGGTCGATCTTTCGATACGCAGATAAGGCCTCGGATTTAACAAAATAAGAAAAATAAAACAAGTTGAAATTGTATAACCCAATAACAATCAGGTCAGTACTCCCGTACACGCAGAGAAAGTCCGATGAGTTATACGAAACACCAAACAAAATAAAGCAGAACGTCAAACGAACAACGATCAGGTCGATCTTTCGATACGCAGAGAAAGTCCGATCGTTTGACAAAATAAAGAAAATCAAACAAGTTTAAATCTTTGCAAAAAGAACACATGTATACACAGTGACTTCTCATTACTATTTTCACACTTATTTTTCTTTTTGTGTCATAAAATATGCATCAAGATGTTATCCACATGGTCAAGCATTAGTATTTAGTGAATATCACATCTGAATACTTTTTGATTTGCCGAGCCTACCAAACATATCAAACAATGATCTTATGGCCCTTTCATCTACTCTATCCATGAGTCAGATACGTAAGCCAATGTACCATCATTTCCCAATGATCAATTTCTCATAATTTTATATTGTGCATGTATTCACCTTCTCCCCATAACATGCTTTTTTCTCAATTACTCCCCCTTACTTACAATTCTCCCCCTTAAAATGAAAACTCTATTTTTGGATTTTCATTTTACACAAAAACAAGACTCTATTTTTGGTTTTTTGAGAAAAACTTGTAAGCAAAGAAAAAAAATGATCAATCAACACGGATAGTCTGCAAGTTTAGCATTCAGAAAACACGCAGATTTAGAAAATGTGATCATGAAATTTAAATTATGCAGAATACCCCTCCATCAACAACTTTGCAATCATCGATAGGTCTTCTAGAAGTACCTGTACACTAGTCAAACTGATTAGTTCATAAATAACCCGAAGCGGATCGCTTCTGGTCGACTAGTGTCCTTGTTTTGTTTTGAAACCACCTTAGGTTTCCATTGTTGTTGTTTTGGTAATTCAGCTTTTGATGAAATTATCACAGGTGACTGTGACGAGGAACCTACACTTTGAACCTTTGAGAACATTGGAACAAAACGTTTTTGTTTATGAAAGAAGGTAGGTTCAACTTCATAAAAAACTCTTCCTTGTTCATCAAAGAACATTTGTTTGGCAGGTTTACCATACACTGGTTTCTTGTGAAACCTTTGAGATGTAACAGCAGGCAGTGGACAATCTTTTGCCATATGCCCAGGTCGACGGAAAATATAACATATTCGTTTTGATTTATCCCACTTTTGATGTACCTGCGAAGAATTACACACATGAACATTTCGAACATGATCAGAGAAAGAATCATATACCTGATGTCTGTGATCATGGACCGATTTAGACGTTGGGCTTCGAGATTGATAACTTTCAGAATAAACTTGAGCTTTCACAAAGACTTTAGAAATCTTTCGAGCATCAACACAATGAAAAGGAAATTCTTTATCAGAAAACAATTGATCTGAACCTTTAAACTTGTAGAATCGCTTAGGTTGAACTTTTTCAGCTCTGAAGATCTCCTTCTTCACTTGCTTCATCTTAATGTTCTTTAGACTCTGGGATGTTGATGCTGGAACCTCCTCAGCTTTACCTTACATTTCTTTAAAACCCAATCCAATTCTCTTTCCATTAACCTTCTTTTCAGATGTAAAATGCCCATTCTTTGCTAACCGAGAAAATTCAGCTTTCACTTCAGTCACATTTTTCTGATCATAGAAGATCTTTTCATCAAACTCAGGTTGAGACCAAATCTTATCACTTGAAGTAGCTGATTTCTCAGTATCAGCAGAAGAGGAAGCAGAAACAAACTTTAGAGCTGGAAGAACATCAGATTTCTTTGCCTTCTGTTTCGTATTCTTCTTGTTCTTCTTTTTCTTCACAACTTTTTCTTCCTCAACAGTAGATGATGAGACCTTTGAATAACCACATTCAAGAACTTGTTCCGTCACTTCTTTGAAAGCTTCTTTGATTTGAGCAGGGGGTGATGTAGTTTTATCAAACATTTTCTCAAAATTTGCATCATTAGCTAAGAAACTTTTCAAAACTTGAGAATTTGAAACATTATTGAGCAATCTGTTAGCATCAAGAACTTGAATTTTGAGATCAGAAATTTGATGTTGAGCCTCCGCAAATTCCTTCTCTTTAGCTATCAAGCGCTTCGCAACTTTATAGGTTTCAAACTTTTGCATGCGAAGATTATCTAATCCTTCAAACAATTCTTTCTTCAATTTATCTTCATTTCTCTTTTGAATTTCCAGGTTAGCAGCTTGAACCTTGTTAACATTAACCAACTCCCGCTTTTCATCCAACAACTTCTCCATATCAACTTGATAAGCTTCAATCTTTGCAGCTGACTCTTCAGCATTCTTTGTAAGCAGATCAAGTTTGATATTGGACTTGTCAAACAAATTCTGAAAATCAGTAGCAACATCTTCTGCTTCATCCTTCTATCTCGTAACTTCTTTTACCAACTCATCCTTGTCTTCACATAATCGTGCTTTTGCAAATTCAACATTCATTTTGTCTCGTTTAGAAATTTCTAAAACTTCATGCAGCATTTTGATCTCATTAGTCAAGCACTCATTCTTCATAACCAACTCCTTTTCATGTTCTTTAGAAACATGCAACTCTGAATTAACCAAAGTGAAGTCTTCGGAAAGCTTTTGAATTTTATGCAACAATGAAGCATTTCTTTCAACAAACTTTCCAAATTTTCAGCAGATGCATAAGAACTTGGTGTTGAATCAGTATCAGAACTAGTATCTGAATAAGAATCATCTGATTGAACATGAGTAACAATCAAAGCTGATGAATCATATCCAAACCGTTGACCCCAATCAAAAACACCATCATGTTGAGCTGTTAAAGCTATTGGCTTGTCTGAGTTACTCGAAGACGATGAAGTAACACCAGGCTTAGTTGATAAAGGAAAATCAGACTTCTGTTGACATTCTTTGGCAAAATGTCCTAGCTTTGAACACATATAACATTTCAACTTGGACTTGTTAAAACCTAATTTCTCACTAAAATCAGAAGTAGATTTCCCATGCTTCTTGAAAAATCTTTTAGATCTGTGACTCAGCATAGCATATTGCCAAGAAAGATATAATTCAGTTAATTGATCATCATCAAGAGCATCAAGATCATCTCTTGTCAGTTGTGCATCAACAACATTCTTATTGATCAAACCAAATGATGATGAAATTAAAGTAGCAATCATTTTGGCACAATCATACATCGATTCAGCAGAAAAAACATTTTGATTTGAAAAAATTGGAATTGTAAAACTACAACCCCGTGATGAATTGTTATCAGAATTACCTGAATTTCCAGCCATAAAAGCAATATTTGGTGCAGTACTCAGATTTGGCTTAGATTTAGCATTCATACTAGTCGTATTCTCACCATGATATAACTCATGATTCTGTAAAGTAGCAGTTGACTTCTTTGAATTTAACATTTCCATTTCTCGAGCATGAAGTTTTCTAGTAAGCTCGTGAAATGTCAATGTAGAGTAATCTTTATCATGAGTGAGTAACAAAACATAATTTTCCCACTTTTCAGGCAAAGTTTCCATAATCCTTTCCTTCAAATCAGCATCAGTTTTCTCAATACCAACAACCTTCAACTCACTGATTAAATGTGAAAATCGGGAAACCAGAGCGGTAATGTTCTCATTGTCATAAAATTGAAAATTATCAAACTCTTTATTCAACACTTTCTTTCGACTTTTCTTGTAATCATCATTACCCTCACACCTAGCTGATAGAGCATCCCACAATTGCTTTGATTTCTTGCAAGTACTAAATTGATGTAGCAACTCAGTGGGTAATGGCATTGTTAAATAACCAAAAGCTTTTTGTTCTAGCTCGTATGATTTCCTTTCAGCATTGTCAAAGGTATGAACTTCCTTAAAATCTCCCGCATCAGTCGGATGTTGATAGAGTTTCTTGATCGGAATCCACAAATCGATATTATTCGTACTTATATAAGAAAAAAATCGTTGCTTCCAATTATGATAATCTTCCAACTTTAACAATTTTGGAACTTTCTGACTTGTTCCGATTTCATTATCAAAATTCAGCATAGTTTGCATTGTACTTTGCATTGCGGAAAACGCATGAAATTCTGACATCATGAAAATTTTGAACTCCTGATTGGCCGAACTCTTTCCGAACTTGATACTGTGCTCTGAACCTCCATCGAACGTCGTCCGAGCCTAAATCAACAAGCCGAACTTCCTTTGAACTTCAAAAATTCCGATCTAGCACTAAGTGAAATCCGAACCTCGGCCAAACTAGCTCCGCGCCAGAAAACACTCCGAACACTCACCGAACTTAGACCGAAAGCTGTCCGAACTTGAAGTTCGGGGCAGTTACTCCGAACCTGTCCAGAAAAGTCCAAACCTCGACATACTTTTTCAAAACTTGGCTGATTTTGATGAGACTTGCAACTGAGGATCAAAAAAGTGATAAGGAATGATTTAGAAACAGTTTTGACACCAAAGAATCGATAAAACTGATGAAAAACACACAAACAAACACGAGAAAACACCAAAAACGCTTAATAGTCCAAAAATAGCAACCACATATCAGTAGAGTGAACCAGGTAGCTCTGATACCAATTGAAAATGCATGAGCATTGGATCGTCTACTTGATCTAACTAATCAGACATCGAAAGGTAATTAACCGATTATTTTATTGATCAACGAAGAACAATTACAATTAGAAAACACTTAGAAACAGACTCAGAGAAATACACTCAGAAACACACACTTAACAGAAATCTCAAACGCTCAGAACTAACTATTACAATGTCCAAACTTCTATATATACCAATCTGGCCGATCCCTGTCCGATCCCTGTCCGAACGTCAGGTTCGGCCAGTCCGAACGTCAGGTTCGGCCAGTCCGAACCTCAGGTTCGGCCAGTCCGAACCTCTGGTTCGGCCAGTCCGAACTCCTGGTTCGGACCAGGCTCGGCCAAGAGATATTTGACTTGATCTTGAACATTGCTTGATACTTCACACGATGCACATTTCAAGTATCAACACGCGAACGCCAAGAAAATTTGAATGGCTTCAATTCGTGCAACTGGCGCGTACACTTCGTTAAAGTCTATATCTTCCACTTGAGAAAACCCCTAAACGTGTCTTGTTCCGTACAATGACTCCGCAGTCATCCCTTTTACACTTAAATACCCAACGGGTACCGCATGGCTCTTTGCTGTTTGGGGGTAACTGTTGATACATAGTTTGTGCGTCGTGTGAAGTATCCATACAGACAATGTCGTGTGAAGATACAAGAGTTCAAGTCCAAGGTTCAAGGCTAGGATGACTGCCTGCCGAACCTGGTCCGAACCTTGACTTATTTTGACGAGACTTGCAACTGAGGATTGTGAAAAGTGAAAATAAATGATTTAGTAACAGTTTTGACACCAAAGAATCGATAAAACTGATGAAAAACACACAAACAAACTCGAGAAAACACCAAAATCGCTCAATATTCCGAAAATAGCAACCACAGATCAGTAGAGTGAACCAGATAGCTCTGATACCAATTGAAAATGCGTGAGCATTGGATCGTCTACTCGATCTAGCTAATCGGACATCGAAACGTAATTAACCAATTGTTTTATTGATCAACGAAGAACAATTAAAATTAGTAAAAACTTAGAAACAGACTCAGAGAAACACACTCAGAAACACACACTTAACAGAAATCTCACACGCTCAGAACTAACTATTACAACGTCCAAACTTCTATATATATCCATCTGGCCGATCCCTGGCCAAACCTCTGGTTCGGGAAGTCTGAACTCCTAGTTCGGAACAGGATCGGCCAAGAGATATTTGACTTGATCTTAAACATTGCTTGATACTTCACATGACGCACATTTCAGGTATCAACACGCGAACGCCAGGAAAATTCGAATGGCTTCAATTCGTGCAACTGGCGCGTACACTTCGTTAAAGTCTATACCTTCCACTTGAGAAAACCCCTGGATGACCAAACGCGCCTTGTTCCGAACAATGACTCGCAGTCATCCCTTTTACACTTAAATACCCAACGGGTATCGCATTGCTCTTTGCTGTTTGGGGGTAACTCTTGATACATAGTTTGTGCGTCGTGTGAAGTATCCAACCAGACAATGTCGTGTGAAGATCCAAGAGTTCAAGTCCAAGGTTCAATTCTAGGATGACTGCCTGCCAAACCTGTTCCGAACCTGGAGTTCGGACATGGTTTGGCCAGTCGCTATAAATAGGTTGTTTGAGCTTTGTTCTAGTTACGAGTGAGAGTCTGAGCTTCTGTTGAGTGTGTGTTTTATACGGTGTTTCTCTATGTCAGTTTGTTGGAACCTATTTTGTTGGCAACATAAACTATTCAGCGTTGAGTATTGCTGGTGAAGACCTTTTTGATGTCCTATTTAGTTTTGATACTTTGTTTTGTAATAGACTTTGAACTTGTACTTAGAAACATTTTTGTGTGAATCTAGCATACTTGTTTCTTTCTCTTAGCGAACTTCTGTGAATTGAACTTAGCGGACTTGTTTAACACTTATCATATTTGTTCAAAGTTTGTCTTAGCGTACTTGATTTGTTCCTAGCGGACTTGTTTACTTAGCAGACTTGTTTCTAAACTTAGCGAACTTGTTTTGCTCTTAGCGAACTTGTTAGCGGACTTGTTTGTTCTTAGCGAACTTGTTAGCGGACTTGTCCATTCTTAGCGAACTTGTTAGCGAACTTGTTTATGCTTAGCGGACTTGTTAGCGAACTTGTTTATGCTTAGCGGACTTGTTAGCGAACTTGTTTATGCTTAGCGAACTTGTCTAATTCCTAGCGAACTTGTCTGTGCTGATGGAATATTTTGCTGAATTCTAGGAAATGATTGTGTGTGTCAAACATTCTTTTTGTCCTATGCTCTCTTTTAGTAAATATATAGTTGAGAAAACCCTATTGAGGGACGGCACTCCTGGATTATTCTTCAAGAGAGCATTTGTGTGTGTGTTCTTGAGCTTTAGTAATCATCAATGGGTGAGCATTGATGCAGATTCATCCGGAATCGACCATCACACTTGATTTCCGTACTTGTGTGATGAATCATATGAGAACATATTGCTCGAATCTGATCCTGACAATTGGTATCACAGCCATGTTCTTCATTTTTGAGGTTTGTCTCAAAATGGAGAAAATCTCATATGAGATGTCAATTTTGGATGGATTTGCTTGTTGTTTGAGTTGATTCTTGGTAGAAATCACTCAAGAAACACAATGGTTCAATCAGATTTCTGTAAAACTCAAGGAATATAGTTGGATTTATGAGATTAAGCTATGAACAGTACGCATTTTAACAAGTCTGTTCTTGAGAAAAAAAATTCAAATTTGTTTTTTTGTTGAATCTTTGTTAAAATTGATGAATGGCGAGTTTCACACTAGTAAAACCGAATCTATTGGCACTAATCTCTCTCAAAAACATCAAGTATTTAAGATTTTAGAGGCTAAAAGTGGTGGTTTTTGGTGTTCTTCACATAATCTTACCATTTCATCAAATTAGGTCATTTAGAGTGGTTCTTGGAGTTTGTGTCAGTTGATTAAAGTAATCCTACATGAATTTCGAACCTATTGATGATCGTAAACATAGATTTTGTCAACATTGATTTTTGAAGTTTGAAATTGCTCAAGAACTAGCTGTTCAAATGTTGGCTAAGTCTGGAAATTTGACTTTTCAATTTTTTTGCTGAAAATCTCACTTGTCAATGACTAATTATGTTTGTTAATGTTTGTGAATGTAGGATTTATGTGAATTCAAGCATTCTACAAGCATTTGAGCATTTTGAACAAAGTGTTCAATCTGTCCGAACCGTTAGTCAATTTAGCAAGTTTGTGCTAAATTTCTGTGTTTGTCACTTCCAATGGCTGAAGGCAATCAGTTTACCCCTGTCATGCAAGGTCACAATCGTCCTCCAAAACTAATGGGCGCAAGTGACTTCGATGATTGGAAAGGGAAGTTTGTGCTGTTTCTGGAGTATGTTGATTATGATCTTTTGACTTCAATCGTTGAAGGTCCGGCTGTGTTTGAAATTGATGAAGCTACTGCTACTGGCACTGCTGCTGCTACTGTTTCTCATCCTCCTAACAACAGGAAGAAGATTCCAAAACCTTTGGATACGCTGACTCCTGCTGAAAGGGCTCAAAGGAAACTTGACATGCGTGCATTGGGTTGTATAAAGATGGCTTTGAATGATGACTTGCTACATCAATTTCTCGACGCTACTTCAGGACATGAGATCTGGGTTGGTTTGGAGAAAAAGTATGAAGGCAATCCGGCTACAAAGGAGAGATAACTTGAGAAATTGAAGTTGGCTTTTAACACCTTCGCGCACAGAAGTGGAGACTCGTTTGAAAGACATGTCAACCGCTTCTGCAGAATCATTACCGAAATGACTACCAAGAATATTCGTCCTAACTCTGGAGATACCATAAGGAAAATCCTACATCATTTTCCTCAGAAATTTGCCTCATATGTCACTTACCTGATAGAAAGTACCGATCTGACACAGGCTGACTATCTGGATATGATAGACAAGGTGAGAGACTATGAAGTAAGAGCGGTTGAACGTAGTGGTAAGTCACTTATGGGAAATGTGACTTCAAGGGGCTCATCTTCCTCAGCTCCCAATGCTGCATTTGCTGCTTCTGCTTGTGAAGAGAATTACCAGTTTTCCAACTTGTCTGGCTCTACACTGCCTGCAACTGCTTCATCTCCTTTACCAGCTGCTATCCAAACTTAAGTATTTGCATCTCATGCCACTCATCAACCTTCAAATGTTACATATGTTCAATAGCCACCGTCTGGGTTCATGGTTCAGCTTTTCGCACCAATTTCATTTAACAACACCAGCTTGGACCAAGATTTGTGCAATGCTTTCCTAGCTTGCATGAACTCTCCAATGTCTAAGAACATTCAGACAATGACTGTTTGTCAAGAAGATCTTGACCAAATTTCCGCTGATGATCTGGAAGAGATCGACATCAAGTGGCAGATGGGTATGATAGCTGCTAGAACGAGGAAGTTCTTTAGAAAGACTGGGAGGAAGTTGTTTCAACCTCCTTAAAATGCCAATATCGGGTTTGATAAGTACAAAGCTCAATGCTTCAACTGTCAAGAGCTCGGACATTTCGCACGTGAATGTCCAAAACCAAGGATGTGGAATGCTCCTGCAAGCTCGGGTGGAGGTAATCAGGCTTTCAGAAACAAGCTGGCAATGGAAACCAGTCATATCAGAAGCAAAGCAGCTCATCCTATCAGAATCCTCAGATTGCCAACTCTAATGTCTCTTGTCCTGGCTCGTCTAACTCTCAAACTGCTCAAGGAGTCAACAACGGTGGAAAGGCATTAGTCTCACTCGAAGATGGTGTTTATAACTGGACTTCGTCTTCATCATCTCAACCTTGAAGCCAGTCAGACGGTGTACTAATGGTCAACTCTGATGGTGAGGAGCTTTATGGGACAGTTGAATTTGACCCTCTCTTCCCAATGGATTTCTGTCTAATGGCTGGAGTTGATGAGATTCTTGAGGAGTCTTCTCCTACTGTTGGAAACGTTACTGCCGTGAATCCATCTGAGATAAAGACGGAAGCAAGCAAGCATCTTCTAGAACTTCAGAAGGATACAATTCCAGATGAGGGCCTGGCCCAGAGTGCTTCCAACACGTGGTACTTAGATAGTGGCTTTTCCAGGCACTTGACAGGGAACAAGGACCTGCTGTATGATGTCAAAACGATATTGCACGGTGGTCCTGTTGCCTTTGGAGGTGATGTTCGGGGTGGAAGAATAATAGGAAATGGTCTCTTGACTAATGGTGAAATTTCATTTGACAAAGTGAATTTGGTGTCTAATCTGAAGTTCAACCTGCTAAGTGTCTCTCAAATCTGCGACAACAAAATGCCAATGTTCTTTGATAATTGTGAATGTTATATTCTGAAACCTGGCTTCAAGATTCCCGAAGATCAGATTCTATTTCGAGCAAAAAGGAAAGGGAATATGTATGCTCTGGATATGTCTGCTGCAAGGCCGACTGGCTCTATTTCATGCTTCTTGGCTAAGGCATCAGAAGATAACTCTACACTATGGCATAGGCGAATGGGGCATGTGAACTTTCGGAACATGAACCGCCTTGTTAGGGGGAAACACGTTGACGGTGTGCCGGAGAAGGGATTCATCCACATCGACAATTGTGTGGCATGTCTGAAGGGTAAACAACACAAGACGTCTCACAAGCCAAAGCCACCGGGTAGAACGACAAATATACTTCAACAACTCCATCTAGACCTCTTCGGGCCTGTAAGCATCAAGAGTTTAGGGGGAAAGTCATACCGCTTTGTTATCACTGATGACTACTCCAGATACTCATGGGTGTTTTTCTTGAAAGAGAAGTCTGAAACTGCTGAGATTTTGAAGGATTTTGTCACACGTATCGAGAACAGATGCAGAGAGCGGGTTAGAATCATCAGATCAGACAATGGGTCTGAATTCAAGAATCAGACATTTGACGCATTTTGTAATAAAAAAGGCATAACTCAACAGTTCAGTTCACCGTATACACCACAACAAAATGGAGTAGCTGAACGAAAGAATAGAACTAT
>JBCNJP010005379.1:45000-47500 GCA_039602395.1 Deinandra increscens subsp. villosa
CTTATGACGGCTTAGTGATCAGGCCATGTTGCCTTGTGACGATCTGGCGAGCAGTAGCCACGTTCCGATCCTGTCACTTGGCTGTTTACGCGGAATGTATATATAGGGAGGCATGGGGTATTATGGCACACCCTAGAGTCCCCGTGCGGGTGACAGGACACCCGACAGAGGTTATCCAAAAAAGCTAGCAAGCCAAACGTCATCCGGGCAAGATGCCTTCTATAAAGACACGTGTGCCATGATGCCCTATAAATAATTGATGCATCATGCCACACGTCGTCCGGGCAAGATGCCATGTAATATTAAAATGGTCAAAATAACTTAACTAATAGAAGGTTTGAACCCATAAACTTTAAAAAAAATTAATGGTTGGTACAAGACTCTAAGATGCCATGTGGCACCCCGACAACTAAATAACGGTTACGATGCCCCGTGCCATCGAGCCGACCCGTATATGGACCGTCGGTCGCTGTAGCCCAGACACAAATCATCATCCCAACCCATCAAACATGCCAGCTATGCAGGTACAAGCGATAATGACGTCAACAGCGCCCGCCCGTCCGGTAAACGGTTTGACCCGAAACGCCCGACTCACGGTTCCAAACCACTCCAAGTACCCTCTGGGGCAACCATGTAAAGTTTCGTGACCATCCGGTGAAGTTTGAGACGTCTACGAGGAATCACGGCCTATAGCGGCCCCGGACACGTCCCGGTCAACTTTTTGACCCGAAAGGCCCGAACCACGATTCCAAACGGCTCCAAGTACCTTAGGGGACATCACTGTAAAGTTTCGTGACCTTCCGACGAAGTTAGCGCGTTTCATGGAATCCCTCCCGTAAGGGCACGCCCCGAGCCTAGCCCGCGGGCCCGCACGACCCGGAAGCTTCTCGATTTTTCCTTTGGGTCATCTTCTTGATGCTCATGAGGCCTCGCCTAAAGTTTCGTGTCAATCCGACTTCGTTTGATGTGAGTTTCCACATATTATGATTCTTAAGAAATTTAATGTCTGTTCCTGTCACTTTGCTGTTTACACGGAATGTATATATAGGGGAGGGCATGGGGTCTGGCAGCCCAACGCCCCAGGAAATCATGAGCGACCAAGGCAGCCAAGGTCATCGAGAGCCCACAAGCCCTCCCTAGCCCCATACACGATGAAAAAGCCCCTTGCCTTGGTTTCTCGCACATGAACTCGTGATTTTAGGCTCGCGATCAGCAATGTGCACATTATCTCGTGATTTTGCCCAGCGACCAGTGATCTAACACACCGACTCGTGATTTTGGCTTGGTGATGTGCTTGGTTTCAGAAGCATGATTCTTGATAAATTTTAATGTCTGTTCCTGTCACTTTGCTGTTTAAAGGCGGAATGTATATATAGGGGAGGGCATGGGGTCTCACAGGGCCGGTTGCCAAAAATAAGGTTGCGAGCTACCAAAATGATTTAGGTTTCATATAGAGCACCAGACCCTCCCTTGGCCCTATACACGATGAAATAGTCCCTTGGCCTTGGTTTCTCGCACATCGACTCGTGATTATGGCCCAACGATCAGCAACCTTGCACACTTACTAGTGATTTTGGCCAAGCCAAGGGCTGTGAGCGACCAAGGCAGCCCCTAGCTGGCCTTGTACACGATGAAACAGCCCCTTGGCCTTGGTTTCCCCACACCGACTCGTGATTATGGCCCAGCGATCAGCAACCTTGCACACCGACTAGTGATTTTGGCCAAGCCAAGGGCTGTAGCGACCAAGGCAGCCCTACACTGGCCATGTACACGATGAAACAGCCCCTTGGCCTTGGTTTCCCCGCATCGACTCGTGATTATGGCCCCCGCGATCAGCAACCTTGCACACCGACTAGTGATTTTGGCCAAGCCAAGGGCTGTGAGCGACCAAGGCAGCCCCTCACTGGCCATGTACACAATGATGAAACAACCCCTTGGCCTTGGTTTCCCCACATTCGTGATTATGGCCCGCGATCAGCAACCTTAGCACCGACTAGTGATTTTGGCCAAGCCAAGGGCTGTGAGCGAAACCACAGGTCCACACTGGCCATGTACACGATGAAACAGTCCCTTGGCCTTGGTTTCCCCACATCGACTCGTGATTATGGCCCAGCGATCAAGCAACGTACCTTTGCACATCGACTAGTGATTTGGGCCAAGCCAAGGGCTGTGAGCTACCAACCGCGCCTCACTGGCCATGTACACGATGAAACAGCCCCTTGGCCTTGGTTTCCCCACATCGACTCGTGATTATGGCCAAGCCAAGGGCTTTGGGCGACCAAGGCCTTGGTTTCTCGCACATCGACTAGTGATTTTTGGCTTGGTGATGTGCTTGGCTTCCAAAAATTATGATTCTTGAAAAATTTAATGTCTGTTCCTGTCGCTTTTTGCTGTTTACGCGGAATGTATATATAGGGGAGCAGTGGTGTTGGCTTGGCAAGTTCTGTGCATGCAAATATTTCCCCGTGTGCAGGACAGCATGTTGGTTGGCTATCTTTAT
>JBCNJP010005379.1:55000-58077 GCA_039602395.1 Deinandra increscens subsp. villosa
CCCTGGGACACAATCCGGGAAGGTTATCCCGGGTCAAGGGAGTCAGTGACGTCAAACGGGCCCGAACACGATCCCGGTCAACGTTTTGACCCGAAACGCCCGACTCACGGTTCCAAACCACTCCAAGCACCCTCTGGGGCAACCATGTAAAGTTTCGTGAGGACCATCCGGTGAAGTTTGAGACGTCTACGAGGAAATACACGGCCTATGCAGACCCCGGACACGTCCCGAGTCTGAACTTTTTGACACCGAAAGGCCCGACCCACGATTCCAAACGGCTCCAGTACCTTAGGGGACATCCCTGTAAAGTTTCGTGACCTTCCGACGAAAGTTAGCGCGTTTCATGGAATCCCTAAGCCCGTAAGGGGCCGGGGGCCCGCCCGAGCCTAGCCCGCGGGCCCGCCCGACCCGGAAACTGAATTTTTTCCTTTTGGGTCATCTTGTTTCATGCTCATGAGGCCTCGCCTAAAGTTTCGTGTCAATCCGACTTCGTTTGATGTAGTTTCCACATATTATGATTAAGAAATTTAATGTCTGTTCTGTCACTTTGCTGTTTACACGGAATGTATATATAGGGGAGGGCATGGGGTCTGGCAGCCCCAGCGCCCAGGAAATCATGTGAGCGACCAAGGCAGCCAAGGTCATCGAGACCAAGCCCTTCCTAGCCCCAGTACCCGATAGAAAGGCCCTTGCCTTGGTTTCTCGCACATGAACTCGTGATTTTAAGCTCAGCGATCAGCAATGTACTGAGTACTACTCGTGATTTTGCCCAGCGACCAGTAATATAACACACCGACTTCGTGATTTTGGCTTGGTGATGTGCTTGGTTTCAAAAATTATGATTCTTGATAAATTTTAATGTCTGTTCCTGTCACTTTGCTGTTTACGCGGAATGTGTATATAGGGGAGGGCATAGGGTGTCACAGGGCCGGTTACCAAAAATAGTTTCGGCTACCAAAATGATTTACAGATTTTGGTGCTTCACACCAACCCCTGCCTGGCCCTATACACGATGAAATAGTCCCTTGGCCTTGGTTTCTCGCACATCGACTCGTGATTATGGCCCAACGAATAAGCAACCTTGCACACTTACTAGTGATTTTGGCCAAGCCAAGGGCTGTGAGCGACCAACCGTCCCTGACTGGCCCTGTACCCGATGAAACAGCCCCTTGGCCTTGGTTTCCCCACACCGACTCGTGATTATGGCCCGCGATCAGCAACCTTGCACACCGACTAGTGATTTTGGCCAAGCCAAGGGCTGTGCAAACCACCAAGGCAGCCCCTCACTGGCCATGTACACGATGAAACAGCCCCTTGGCCTTGGTTTCCCCACATCGACTCGTGATTATGGCCCAGCGATCAGCAACCTTGCACACCGACTAGTGATTTTGGCCAAGCCAAGGGCTGTGAGCGACCAAGGCAGCCCCTCACTGGCCATGTACACGATGAAACAACCCCTTGGCCTTGGTTTCCCCACATCGACTCGTGATTATGGCCCAGCGATCAGCAACCTTGCACACCGACTAGTGATTTTGGCCAAGCCAAGGGCTGTGAGCGACCAAGGCAGCCCCTCACTGGCCATGTACACGATGAAACAGTCCCTTGGCCTTGGTTTCCCCACATCGACTCGTGATTATGGCCCAGCGATCAGCAACCTTGCACATCGACTAGTGATTTTGGCCAAGCCAAGGGCTGTGAGCTACCAAGACAGCCCCTCACTGGCCATGTACACGATGAAACAGCCCCTTGGCCTTGGTTTCCCCACATCGACTCGTGATTATGGCCAAGCCAAGGGCTTTGGGCGACCAAGGCCTTGGTTTCTCGCACATCGACTAGTGATTTTTGGCTTGGTGATGTGCTTGGCTTCAAAAATTATGATTCTTGAAAAATTTAATGTCTGTTCCTGTCACTTTGCTGTTTACGCGGAATGTATATATAGGGGAGCAGTGGTGTTGGCTTGGCAAGTTCTGTGGCATGCAAATCTCCCCCGTGTGCAGGACAGCATGTTGGTTGGCTATCTTTATGATTGTTGATCGGCATGTGCCAGATAGGAGGTGAGCCGAGAGTTTTAGATATGGGAGTTCGTGCACCAGTCGGCTTTGGTCCGGACTGATGAGTGCTACGTGCTAGATGTCTGAGGCTTTTGGCGATCTTTCTATCAAGGGGACGTATCGTGCGGTGCAATTTTGGGATCGTTTGGCTATTGTTTGCCTTCCCGTGACTATGTGCATGGTGGGTGGTCAATTAGTTCGACGGTTTTCAACAGGGTATCGTAAAGGTGCATGAGTGGTGTTTGGTTTGTTACGGGTGGTTGGCTCTTTGCTTGCGCAAACAACTTCCACCTGGCATTCCTCTTCAGTTGTTTGCCAAGGCTTCTTTGTCTTGGTGGATCGTGGGTTTCCTGTGTTGCCTACCTAAGAAATGGTATTGCCTTGGTTGATCGTAGTCCCTTTTCTTCTAGTGTCATACCTGTGACACTGGATGAACCATGAAGTGGTTTCTTTGATCCATCTTGTCATCCAATTGTGTTGATTTTATGGCTCATTGAGCATCGCTTGGTATCCTGGATATAGAACATGATTTGAGCATATGGGGTCTCATGGGTTCCTTGTTTTGCTCTCATTCAGCTTGTGTGTTTCTCTTATAATGACTGCCTCTCCCGCCTAGGCTCGTACCTGCGTGGGAGGCCATGTAAAAGGGAAATGCTCTTTTTGTTTGGTGTGGGCATGGTGTCTCATGTGATCCCTGTTTTGCTCTCATTTAGCGTTCGCGCTTTCTTCAAATGACTGCCTCGCTCGCCTAGGCTCGTACCTGCTTGTGAGGCCATGTCAAAGAGGATTGCTACCTGGTTGATCCTGCCAGTAGTCATATGCTTGTCTCAAAGATTAAGCCATGCATGTGTAAGTATGAACAAATTCAGACTGTGAAACTGCGAATGGCTCATTAAATCAGTTATAGTTTGTTTGATGGTATCTTGCTACTCGGATAACCGTAGTAATTCTAGAGCTAATACGTGCAACAAACCCCGACTTCTGGAAGGGATGCATTTATTAGATAAAAGGTCGACGCGGGCTTTG